>SNQJ01S0211825.1:0-15870 GCA_010110895.2 Picea sitchensis | reverse complement strand
ATTCCTCATTGAGCATGACTTTGACATAAATCATATCGTAGGAAAAGAGAACAATGTGGTTGACACACTTAGAAAGAAGGTGCACAAGATGCATGCTACAACCATTAGCATGTACAAATCAGATATGAGCGACAAAATTTTAGAAGTTGCCAAATCAGATCAACTTTATGTGGACATAAAGGTGAACTTACAACAACGTATGTTGCAGCAAAAATTGGAAGGTTATGAGCTAAAAGAGGATGGAATCCTCATGTATAGGTGCAGAGTCTATGTGCCAAATGATCAGGATTTGAAAACTTTGTTATTGTCATAGATGCATAAGGTTCCTTATGCAAGACACTCAGGCTACCAAAAGACAATTGTCACAGTCAAAAAGAAATACTATTAGCCAGGTATAAAAAAGGAAGTTGTTGATTTTATTGAAGATGTCTTGAATGTCAAAAGGTCAAGGCTGAGCACAGACATCCAACTAGTTTGCTACAGCCTTTACCCATTCCTAAGTGGAAGTGGGAAGTTGTAACCATGGATTTCATTACTAAGCTACCTAGGACTGCTAAGCAACTTGATTATATTATGGTAGTGATGGACAAGCTTACTAAAGTTTCCCATTTTATTCCAATGAAGTCAGNTTTACCCATTCCTAAGTGGAAGTGGGAAGTTGTAACCATGGATTTCATTACTAAGCTACCTAGGACTGCTAAGCAACTTGATTATATTATGGTAGTGATGGACAAGCTTACTAAAGTTTCCCATTTTATTCCAATGAAGTCAGTGCACAAGGCAACCAATATTGTTGAAATATACATGCGATAAATTGCTAAGTTGCATGGTGTACCTAAGAAAATTGTGTCTGATAAAGACTCCAAGTTCACATAGAACTTTTGGAAAGGGATATTCAAAGGATTTGGGACAAATATGAACTTTAGCACGGCATATCACCCTCAGACAAATGGGAAACCAGAGAGGTTAAATCAGGTGATTGAAGATATGTTGAGGATGTATGTCATGGATAAACCATCAAAATGGGAAGATTGCCTTCACTTGGTAGAGTTTACTTACAACAATGGCTATCAAACATATTTAAATATGATCTCATTTGAGGCACTTTATGGTAGAAAGTGCAACACACCAGTGAGTTGGGGGAACCTAGCAAACCGCACAGTAGTTGAGCCAGATCTGCTCCAGGAAATGGAAGAGAAGATGGTAAAGATAATGCAGAATTTAAATGTTTCCCAAGATAGGTTGAAAATTTGTGCAGATAAAGGCAGAACCCACAGAGAGTTTAAAGTGGGCGACCATGTGTTCTTAAAAGTGAAAGCCAGGCGGAGTTCCCTGAAGTTGGGGAATTTTTATAAGTTGGAAGCACGCTATTGTGGGCAATTTCAAATCCTAGAGAGGATTGGTCATGTCGCATATATGCTTGCATTTCCTACATCCTTGTGTGTTCATAATGTTTTCCATGTAGCATTGCTTAAAAAGTACATACCCAATGCTAATCATTTTATTGATTGGAATCTGATTTAGGTGGAACCAGAAGACGATTTTCAAGTGCAACCGGTTTGCATATTGGATTAGAAAATCAAACAGATCTGGAATCGAGCCATGGAGTTGGTAAAGATCCAATGGACCTAGTATGGTCCTCAGGATGCAACTTGGGAGCGTGAGGATGCTATGTGGGTAGAGTATCCGCATATTTTTGAATATTTTTTAAATTTTGTATGTACATGTGTATATGATACATTGAAGACATTGCATAAATAAGGGCGAGGGGAATGTAATGTCCTTAATCCGAACCCTTTGTAATTATACATATAGGTTGGTGAGTCGTTGGTACCAATTGTAAATTTAAAAGTACATATAGGTTGGTGAGTCGTTGGCACCAAGTTTTGGTTTTGCGTGCACTAGAGTAGTGCACGAGAATTGTTATCAAAAAAAGGGTGCTCGCATTTCATAGTGATGCATGCACCTGGGTATGTGCACGTGGTTTTACATCAACGGAAGGGTGTGCATATTTCATAGTGTTGTGCGCACTTGATTAAGTGTGTGGGGATTACCTGGAAGTGCGCATCGAACTGATTTATATATGTGTGTGTGTGTGTGTGTGTGTGTGTGTGTGTGTGTGTGTGGATGCGTATGTATTTGAGTCTAGAGAAGGAAAGGGAGCGAGTCACCAAGTGGCTAAAGCTACTTTTGAAGGTGACAAGTGTCCAATTTAAGGCATGCAGTATATATTGTTGGCCTTAGTGTATTTCAGAGAGCACTCATTCTGGGGAATTCATTCATTTTCTCATGTGCGAAAGGGGGTCGGACCATCTGAGAAACGACAATTATTACCTTATATGCAGAGAAGAGCTTGTACGGGGTTTTTGTTTTGTAACCAGAGTTTTTCTTTTTCAAAGAGGTGGGTTGTTAGGACCGTGACCAGTCTCTCTAGGTGAGAGATTTGTTGTCAAATAGGCGGGTTGTTAGGCCTGTGAGCATTCTCTCCAGGTGAGATTTTTGTTGGGAATTGTTCCCTGGTGCATTGGGCATTAGTTGGAGTTCTCTGAGACTTCCTGTCTGGCATGTTGTTGGAACCCTAGAAGGGAAGTGGGGCAGTTGAGGGATTTTTTAGCAGATAAGGGGCACACTTCCTTGGTTGTGACGGGCACGTGGGGAAGAATTAGACTACTCTTCAGACCCTTTCGACTCGCATGTGATTTGGACAATTCCAGCTGGCAGTTGCATTTCCTCACCCACAAGAATTTTCTCAGGACCGACAAGTATGGAGGATATCTTACCACATCCTTCCTTAGTTTTGTCGTTGGAGTTTCCCAACCCTAAACCCCCTCCTCTGTTGTCGTCCTCCCCTACGGTGGGTTTGTGTATGGAGTTAGGGTTGGAAGAGGGGTTCAAAACCCCAGACTTTGCACCACTTGACTATTTGAGGAACCATGGTGGTCAAGTACACTATGATAGTGTATCTCTTGAGGGCCTGTCTTCACTCCCTTACCCTCTGAATTTTGGAGACTTTCTGGCCTAATAGACGAATGCTTTGGTGGATTCAACTATGTTTGAAGGATTTCTCAAGGAACTCAACATAGTCAATGCTTCTACAGGGGTGGGTAGATCTCATGTTGTCTCCTTTCCCACTCAACACATTATTTTTTCTCCAACTTCGGGGGTTTCCAAACCAGATCAAATCCCCGGTGTGGATCCATCCCAAAACCTCCTTCGAGCCCAAATAGATGGACCCCAAGAAGGGAGAACAATTTATCCTCACCCGCGGCATTCTGGCTTCGAAGGTGAACCCGGACCCTCTCTCGTAAAAACAAAATATAAATTTTTGAAATATTTAGGAAGATCTATTCAACTTAAGGTAGGCAGGGATATCATAATGGCGCAGGTGTTCGATATGTTTGAACTAGCGTTTGTTGGAAAGGCTCACAGACGTTGTTTTGGGGAAAAAACCATAAAAGATTGGGTTACAAAATCTTGTTCAAAACAATTTAGTAGTCCCCCAACTGTAAAACTCTTGGAAAAAGGGTGGACCTTATACAAATTTGCCTCAAGTGCAGATGTGTCATGGGTTTTTAAATCTCCTTGCTCAGTTGATTCTTCATCCTTGTTGCTAAAAATGTGGAACCCCCTCTTCGACCCTAGCTCAAACAGAATGGACGTGGCTCCATTATGAGTAAGACTCCCTACTTTTTTGCTTGAGCTCTAGACCCCCGAGGGTTTTCACATTGTAGGAAATGAAATTGGGACTTTTCTCGAAGCCAATATGATTTTTGTTTCAGGGGATGAGATGATGATGGAAATAATGTTGGTCATGGTGGACATGAGGGGTGGTTTAGTAGAAAAAATGAAGTTGAAAATAGGGGAAAAGACAGTTATTCAAAAATTGGATTATGAAGGAAGTCCCTTCTGGTGTAGGCATTGTCATAAACATGGCCATTTAGCAATCCAATGCAATATTCCCTTTCATGGCCAAAAAGGAGGGCATATTTCTTCCACAGCCAAAAAAAATCCAACAAGTAAATCCCTTGATGGGAGATCATCCTAGGGAGGAAAGACTATATGTTCGCAGGGTAACATTGCACAGTCAGAAGAGCCCCAAGACAGTTCAAAAAATATGGAGTTGCATTTAGTCAAGATAGATGATGGTGTCCATCCTCCTCAACAAGCTATGGATGTTTTTCCCCAACTTAGCTCCTTCACTCGCGAATCATTCCAGGGGTCATCCCCTCCTTTGGGTATGCTTTCTTCTTCCTCCCCTCCTATTAATTTAATGATCACTTCCTTTTCTCTATTGGGTTTGAATTGGTCCAATTCCCTGAAACCTTTATATTTTTCCTCTGGTTTGGATTTTTCCCCACCCTTCTCCCCTCCCTGGTCCCCTTTAGCCATATGCTCCCTAAATGAAGAAGTCCCCATCCCCTCCTCGTTCATGGTCACTGAAGAATCCTCCTCCACTAAGGATTCAGAGGATGATTCAATTGTCTACCTTTTGATAAATCACGAGGTGTATGTAAGTGGAGATAGTGAAAGAAAACTAGCAGGCCTATGCATGAATCCCCCTACTATGTCTGGTGGGAAAGGGAGGGGTATGAAATCCTACCTTTCCAAGGCCAAAAACAGGGCATTATCGGATTTTAGAAAGTGGTAGACAACAAACCATTTATGGCGCACTTAGAGCGCAGTATGCCCTGGGCGGGCTCCCCAGATGAAATTTATCTTGTTCAATTGTAGGGGGATGTCCAACCCTTCGAAGAAACTAACCCTCCAAATTTTGGTGGAGGGTTACTAAATGAAAATTCTTCTTCTCCAAGAAACTATTGGGGATGAAGGCAAAATTTCTTCCTTCCTTGAATCCCTTTTCCCCTCTTGGATTTTTATTGGATCTGATGCTCGGGGGATATATGGAGGCATTACACTTGGGTGGAATATAAAATAAGTGAAAATAATCAGATCCTCGGGGTGTGATTCTGGATTAGGCCTCAATTGTTTCTTGGTAGAACTCGGAAAAAATTTCTTGATTCTAAATATTTATGGCCCAAATGTAAACAGAGTTCATTTTTGGGAATCTTTGTCATGTAAATATTTTATTAGAAGTAAATATCTAATCATTGGTGGAGACCTTAATTTTTCCTTGGGAGCAGCAGAGTCTTGGGGTACTAAGACGAGGTCGGATCCCTTGTCGGATTTTTTCGTACAATGGTTGGACTCCAAAACCCTTATTGATGTCGAACCCTTAAAACTCTTCCCACTTGGAGGAACAAAAGGGTTGGGGAGGACATAATAGATAAATATTGGATAGATTCTTGATTGTTGAACAATTGGTTGCTTCCCAGATCCAGATTAAACAATGGGTAGGATGCGGGGGGGAGTCTGATCATCTGACAATCCTTATGGAAATTGGAGGAGATTTTTGGAAGCCTACAAGACCCTTCAAATTTAATTCGACATGGATAAAATATCAGGAATTCCATGCTCTTGTAAAAACCCATTGGATCCCCTACAATGCTCATATTTCAACCCATACGACTATCCAATTAGTGAAAAATCTCAAAAGAGTAAAGAAGGAAACAAAAGAATGGGCCAGAGGGAAGAAAGCAAATGAGGAAGAGGAATTAAAGGATATTGAAACAAAAAATCAAGAGGTTGCTAATTCAAACGTTGAATGTTTTCCCTTAGAGGCCTCAAAAGAAGAATTCCTTGAGATGGAGAAACGCAAAAGGAGTATTCTGGAAGACAGGGAAGGCACTTGGAGACTAAAAAGTAGAGCGTTGTGGATAGAAAGTGGAGATGAAAATACAAAGTTTTATCAAGCCTACGCAAAAGGGAGAAAAACTTCAAATACTATTTGGAGTCTTCAAGACCAGTCTCAAAGGGAGATTACTTCATTTGAAGGCCTATATTTCCTTGGCAAATCCCATTTCCAGAACCTTTTCAGAAGCGACCCCCAAGTATCTATAGAAGAAATAGTCATCCTGGCTATGTTCTTTCCAAGTTTTGTGGATGAATATTCCAACCAAGATATTATGGAAAAAATTACAGAAGAAGAACTAAACAAGATAATTTTCAGCTTCCAAAAGGAAAAGAGCCTGAGATGGGATGGATGGACGATAGAATTATTTCAATCCTTTTTCGATTTTATTAGCCAAGATGTTCTTAAGGTGGTTGAGGAATCTCGTGCCCAAGGAAACATTCATCCTCCCCTCAATGCAACTTTCATTTCCCTTATCCCCAAAAAGGATGACCCATGTTCCCTTGAGGACTTTAGGCCAATCTCTCTATGCAATTGCATATACAAGATTATCTCCAAGGTAATCTCACATAGAATTAAATCTGTCCTATCATAACATATCTCTTGTGAACAATTTGGCTTTTTGGAGGGGAGGCAAATTCACGAAGTCATAGGGGTTGTGCAGGAGGTTTTACATTCCATTAAAAAAAAAGTTGAAAGGTATAGTTTTCAAGATCAATCTATTCAAGGCCTATGACAGAGTCAACTAGTTGTACATCAAGCTTCTCCTTAGTCATGTTGGTTTGGAAGTACCATTCATAAGGTGGGAAATGAGCTGCATCACAATTGTCTCATTTTTCGTACTCATAAATGGAGCATCTTCTCCTTTATTTCTAGCTGAAAGGGGATTAAGTAAGGGATGACTACTTTCACCGCTATTATTTATGTTTCTTGTTGAAGGATTAAGCAGGGCATTAGCGGATGCAAAAAGACGATGGGATTTTAAAGGAACCTCAATTTCGCCATCCCTCCAAATCACTAACCTTCATTTTTTGGATGATGTTCTTATCTTATACAATGGTAGCAAAGGTGATGCAATATCCCTTCATTCCATCCTGGGTCTATTTGGAAACCCAAAAGGAATTCTCATAAATGAAAGAAAATCCACATTGTGTGTGCATAATATGAGCGTAATCGAAATTGTTTTTTATAGGGATCCCTTCCCCTATGCCCAACAAGAATTGGACTTAGGTCTAAAATACTTAGGTTTTCAGTTAAAGCCAAACAACTACAAAAAAGAGGATTGGTCCTGGCTCATAGAAAAATTGGAAAAAATATTAAAGTTCTCAAGTTTCAAGTGGTTGTCTAGAATGTCAAAAGGTCAAGGTTGAGAACAGACATCCAACTGGTTTGATACAGCCTTTTCCCATTCCTAAGTAAAAGTGGGAAGTTGTGACCATGGATTTCATTACTAAGCTACCTAGGACTGTTAAGCAACATGATTTTATTATGGTAGTGATGGACAAGCGTATTAAAGTTTCCCATTTTATTCCAATGAAGTCAGCGCACAAGGCAACCAATATTGTTGAAATATACATACGAGAAATTGATAAGTTACATGGTGTACCTACGAAAATTGTGTTTGATAAAGATTCCAAGTTCACATAAAACTTTTAGAAAGGGCTATTCAAAGGATTTGGGACAAATATGAACTTTAGCACAACATATCACTCTGAGATAGATGGATAAACAGAGAGCCTAAATCGGGTGATTGAAGATATGTTGAGGATGTATGTGATGGATAAACCATCAAAATGGGAAACCGCCTTCACTTGGTAGAGTTTGCTTACAACAATGGGTATCAAGCATCTTTAAATATGAGCCCATTTGAGGCACTTTATGGTAGAAAGTGCAACACGCTAGTGAGTTGGGACAACCCAGCAGACCGCACAGTAGTTGGGCTAGATCTGCTCTAGGAAATGGAAGAGAAGATGGTAAAGATAATGCAGAATTTAAATGTTCCCCAAGACAGGATGAAAATTTGCGCAGATAAAGGCAGAACCCACAGAGAGTTTAAATTGGGCGACCATGTGTTCTTAAAAGTGAAATCCAGACACAGTTCCCTAAAGTTGGGGAATTGTTCTAAGTTGGAAGCAAGCTATTGTGGGCCATTTGAAATCCTAGAGAGGATTGGTCATGTCACATATGTGCTTTCATTTCCTGCATCCTTGTGTAATCATAATTTTTTCCATGTATCATTGCTTAAAAAGTATGTACCCAATGATAATCATTTTATTGATTCAAATGTGATTCAGGTGGAGCCAAAAGATGATTTTCAAGTGCAACCGATTTGCATATTGGATTGGAAAATCAAACAGCTCTGAAATCAAGCCATGGATTTGGTAAAGATCGAATGGACCTAGTACGGTACTAAGGATGCAACTTGGGAGCACAAGGATGCTATGTGGGTAGAGTATCTGCATATTTTTAAAGATTTTTGAAATTTTTTATGCACATGTGTATATCATGCACTAAGGACATTGCATAAATAAGGGGGACAGTAATGTAATGTCCCTAATCTGAATCTTGTGTAATTGTACATATAGGTTGGTGTGTCGTTGGTACCAATTGTAAATGTAAATGTACATATAGGTTGGTGAGTCGTTGGCACCAAGTTTTAGTTTTTCGCGCACCAGAGTAGTGCGCGAGAATTGTTATCAAAAAAGGGTGTGCACATTTCATAGTGATGCATGCACCTGGGTAAGTGCACGCGGTTTCATATCAAAGGAAGGGTGTGCACATTTCACAGTGTTGCGCGCACTTGAGTAAGTGTGTGATGATTACCTGGAAGCGCACATCGAACTGAGTTATATATATACACACACACACATATCTCGTTGTGTGTGTGTGTGTGTGTGTGTGTGTATTTAAGGCTAGAGATATTGTGTGGTTATAAGGCCGGTGAGTTGGGATGCAAATATGCTAGTGCACCTATCCTTGTAAAGTGAAATCACACTCAAGTTATTAATATTATCACATCATTGTGCGTAGACAGATCAGATGAAAAGAAACAGGAGGCTAACTCCAATGAAAAAGGGGAAAAGGGGGGGAACTTGAGTCATAGGGAATATTTTATTAATATTTCTGAAAAAGTATAAATTACGGATAATTATTTATCCTAAGTTCCCAAGGGAAGGGAGTGAGTCACCAAGTGGATAAAGCTACTTTCGAAGGTGACAAGTGTCCAGTTTAAGGAATGCAATATATATTGTTGACCTTAGTGTATTTTGGGGAGAACTCATTCTCCGGAATTCGTTCATTTTCTCATGTGCAGAAGGGGGTCAAACCATTTGAGAAAGGACGACTATTACCTTATATGCAAAGAAGAGCTTGTAAGGGGTTTTTGTTTTGTAACCAAAAAAAAAATTATGTCGAAGAGGCGGGTTGTCAAGCCCGTGGGAAATCTCTCTAGGTGAGATATGTGTTGTCAAAGAGGTGGGTTATTAGGCCCGTTAACATTCTCTCCAGGTGAGAGTTTTGATGGGAATTGTTCCCTGGTGCATTGGGCATTATTTGCAGCACTCTGAGACTTCTTTTTTGGCCTGTTGTTGGAACCCTGGAAGGGAAGTGGCGCAACCGAGGGATTGTTGAGCAGAGAAGGGGCACACTTCCTTGGTTGTGGCAGGCACGTGGGGAATGAGAGAATGTAGTCTAGTTGCAGCAGTAGAACCTTAGACTAAGCAATTATGTTGATTGTAAAACCTTAGCTTGGCATTAGGAACCCTTTTGTCTAGGAATGGTGTGCTCTATACATGATCTATCTTGATCAATACAATGGTACTGAGGCATCCCTGTCATGGGGAAACCTATGTCTGAATCTGCAGTTTCTACCTTTCTACCAAAAGTTGGAGCTGGTGTTAACCATAGGAGGTCTTCACGAATCCGACTTGTGGGATATTTAGGTTCCTATGGCGATTTTTGAGGAAAAATTAGACTACTCTTCTGACCCTTTCGACTCGCAGGTTCTCTGGATGATGCCAGTTGGCAGTTGCAGTTCCTCACCCACAAGAACGTTCTCAGGACTGACAGGTATGGAGGATATCTTGCCACATCCCTTGTTGGATATGTCATTGGATTTTTCCAAACCTACACCCCCTCCTTTGTTGTCATCTTCCCCTGTGGTGGGTTTGTGTATGGAGTTAGGGTTGGAAGAGGGGTTCAAAACCCTAGACTTTGCACCGCTGGACTGTTTAAGGAACCTTGGTGGTCAACTAAACTATGATAGTGTATCTCTTGAAAGCTTGTCGTCGCTCCCTTACCCTCTAAAGTTTAGAGACTTTCTGGCCCAACATTCGGATGCTTTGGTGGATTCAACTTTGTTTGAAGGCTTTCTTAAGGAACTCGACATATCCAATGCATCTATAGGAGTGGGTGGATCTCTTGTTGGCTCCTTTCCTGCTCGGCGCTTTATTTTTTCTTCATGTTCGGGGGTCTCCAAAATAGATCAAATCCTCGATGTGGATCCAGCCCAAAACCTTCTTCATGCATAGGTAGATGCACCCCAAGAAGGGACAATCGTTTCTCCTCACCCGCGACAGTCTAGCTTCGAAGGTGAACCTGGACCATCTCTTATAAAGAAAAATAAATATAAATGTGTGAAATCTTTAGGAAGATCTATTCAACTTGAAGTAGGAAGGGATAGCACAATGGTGCAAGTGGTCGAGATGTTTGAACTAGCAGTTGTTGGAAAGGCTCACGGACGATGTTTTGGGGCAAAAACCATCAAAGATTGGGTTACAAAATCTTGGTCAAAACAACTCAGTAGTCCCCCAACTGTAAAACTCTTGGAAAAAGGGTGGACCTTATTCAATTTTGCCTCAGGTGCCGATGTGTCGTGGCTTTTGAAATATTCTTGGTCAATTGATTCTTTGTCGTTGTTGCTAAAAAGGTTGAACCCCCTCTTCGACCCTAGCTTGGATAGAATGGACGTGGCTCCATTATGCATAAGACTCCCTACTTTTTGGCTTGAGCTCTGAACCCCCGAGGAATTTCGCATTGTTGGAAATGCAATTGGAAATTTTATGGAAGTCGATATGAGTTTTCTTTCATGGGATAAGATGATGATGGAAATATTGTTGGTCATGGTGGACATGAGGGGTGGTTTAGTAGAAGAAATGATGTTGAAAATAGGGGAAAATACAGTTATTCAAAAATTGGATTGTGAAGGAATTCCCTTCCGGTGCAAGCACTGTTATAAACATGGCCACTTAGCAATCCAATGAAATCTTCCCTTTCATGCCCAAAAAGGATGGCAAATTTCTTCCACAGCCAAGAAAAATCTGACAAGTAAGTCTCTTGTCGGGAGATCATCCGAGGAAGGAAACACTGATAGTTCGCAAGGTAACGTTGCACAGTCAAAAGATCCCCAATACAGTTCAAAAAATATGGATTTGGATTTAGTCAAGATAGACAATGGCATTCATCCTCCTCAACAAGTTATGGATTTTTCTCCCCAACTTATCACCTTCACTCATGAATCATTCAAGGGGTCATCCCCTCCTTTGGGTATGCTTTCTTCTTCCTCCCCTCCTGTTAATTTAATGATCACTTCCTTTTCCCTGTTGGGTTGAATTGGTCCAATTCCCTGAAACCTTTATATTTTTCCTTTGGTTTTGAGTTGTCCCCACCCTTCTCCCCTCTCGGACCCCCTTTAGCACTATGCTCCCTAAATGAAGCAATATCCATCCCCTCCTCGTCTGTGGTCCCTAAAGAATCCTCCTCCACTAAGGATTTAGAGGACGATTCAATTGTCTACCTTTTAAGGAATCTCCAGGTGTATGTAAGTGGAGATAGTAAAATAAAACTAGAAGGCCTATGCAGGAATCCCCCTGCTCTGTCTAGTGGGAAAGGGAGGGGTAGCAAATTCTACATTTCCAAGGCCCAAAACAGGGCACTATCGGATTTGAAAAGTGGTAGACAACAAACCATTTATGGGGAAATTAGAGCACAGTATGCCCTAGGCGGGTTCCCCAAATGAAATTTATCTCATTCAATTGTAGGGGGTGTCCAGCCCTTCGAATAAATTGGCCCTCCAAAGGTTGGTGGAGGGTTACCAACCAAACATCCTTCTTCACCAAGAAACTCTTGGGGATGAAGGAAAAATTTATCCCTTCCTCGAATCCCTTTTCCCCACCTGGAGTTTTGTTGGATATGATGCTCGGGTAAGATTGAGAGGCATTTCACTTGGGTGGAATATCAAATCAATGAAAATAATCGGATCTTAGGGGTGTGATTCTGGATTAGGCCTCAATTGTTTCTTGGTAAAACTCGGAAAAGAGTTCTCGATTCTGAATATTTATGGCCCAAAGGTAGATAGAGTTCATTTTTTGGAAGCTCTGTCATGTAAATCTTTTATTAAAAATAAAGATCTAATTATTAATGGAGACCTTAATTTTTCCTTGGGAGCATCAGAGTCTTGGGGTCCTAACGCATAGTCGAATCGCCTATCATATTTTGCCTTTCAATGGATGGACTCCAAAAACCTTATTGATGTTGAACCCTTAAAACTCTTTCCCACTTGGAGGAACAAAAGGGTTTGGGAGGACATAATATCTAAAAGATTGGATAGAATCTTGATTGTCGATCAGTTGGTCGCTTCCCAGTTCCAGATTAAACAATGGGTAGGATGTGGGGGGGAGTCTGATCATCTGAAAATCCTTATGAAAATTGGAGGAGATTTTCGGAAGCCTGCAAGTTCCTTCAAATTTAATTCAACCTGGATGAAATATCAGGAATTCTATGCTATTGTAAAAACCCATTGGATCTCCTACAATGCTCAGATTTCGACCCCTACAATTATCCAATTGGTGGAAAATCTCAAAAGAGTAAAGAAGGAAACAAAAGAATGGGTCAAATGGAAGAAATAAAATGAGGAACATGAGTTAAAGGATATCGAAACAAAAAATTAGGAGGTTGTTAATCCAAATGCTGAAGATTTTCCCTCGAAGGCCTCAACAAAAGAATTCATTGCAATGGAGAAACACAAAAGGAGGATACTGGAAGACAAGGAAGGCACTTGGAGACTAAAAAGTAGAGCGTTGTGGCTGGAAAGTGGAGATGAAAATACAAAGTTTTATCAAGCCTACGCAAAAGGGAGAAAAACTTCAAATACTATTTGGAGTCTTCCAGACCAGTCTCAAAGGGAGATTACCTCATTTGAAGGCCTAATTTTCCTTGGCAAATCCCATTTCCATAACCTTTTCAGAAGCGGCCCCCAAGTATCTATAGTAGAAATAGTCAACCTGCCTATGTTCTTTCCAAGTTTTGTGGATGAATATTCCAACTGAGATCTTATGGCGGAAGTTACAAAAGAAGAACTAAAGCAAATAATTTTCAACTTCCAAAAGGAAAAGAGCCCAAGACGGGATGGATGGACGATAGAATTATTTCAATCCTTTTTGGATGTTATTAGCCAAGATATTTTTCAAGTGGTTGAGGAATCTCATGCCCAAGGCTACATTCATCCTCCCCTCAATGCAACTTTCATTTCCCTTATCCCCCAAAAAAATGGCCCTTGTTCCCTTGAGGACTTTAGGCTAATATCTCTATGTAATTGCATATACAAGATTATATCCAAGATAATCTCACGCAAAAATAAATATGTCCTATCAGAACATATCTCTTGTGAACAATTTGGATTTTTGGAGTGGAGGAAAATTCACGAAGCCATAGGGGTTGCGCAGTAGGGTTTACATTCCATTAAAACAAAAAAGATGAAAGGTGTAGTTTTCAAGATCGATCTATCAAAGGCCTATGATAGAGTCAGTTGGTTATACATCAGGCTTCTCCTTGCTCATATTGGTTTTGAAGTACTATTCATAAAGTGGGTAATGAGCTGCATCACAATTGTCTTGTTTGGCGTTCTCATAAATGGAGCATCTCCTCCATTCTTTCTAGCTTAAAGAGGCTTAAGGAAGGGATGCCCACTTTCACCACTATTATTTATGTTGGTTGTTGAAGGCTTAAGCAGGGCATTAGCGGATGCAAAAAGGCAAGGGGATTTTAAAGGAATCTCAATTTCTCCGGCCCTCCAAATCACTCACCTTCATTTTGTGGATGATGTCATTTTCTATGCAATGGTAGCATAGGTGATGCAATATTCCTTCATTCCATCTTGGGTATATTTGGAAAAGCAACGGGAATGTTCATAAATGAAAGGAAATCTACACTGTCTTTACATAATATGAGCCTAATCGAAACTTATTTTTACAGGAAGGTCTTCCCCTATGCCCAACAACAATTTAACTTAGGTCTAAAACACCTAGGTTTTCAGTCAAAGACAAATAACTACAAAAAAGAGGATTGATCCTGGCTCGTAGCAAAATTGGAAAAAATATTAAAGGTTTGGAGTTTCAGGTGGTTGTCTAGAGCAGGTCGCCTAGTTTTGGTAAAATTAGTCCTGGAAACCATCTCAGTATATTGGATGTCTTTAGCCTGGATTCCAAAGGGTGTTCTGGAAAAATTCAGGAACTTATGCTTCGAATTTTTGTGGGCTGGCTCAAAAGATACTTTTGTGATGCCATGGGACAACTTGGAGACCTTTGCAATCCCAAAATCCTTGGGAGGATGGGTCCAGAAAAATATTTTTATTTTTTCCAAAGCCCTCGCAACCAAATTAAGTTGCAAGCTTATTTCTTCTGAGAACCTTTGGACTAAGGTAGTAAACCAGAAATGCATATGTCTGGTTTCTTTGGATGACTGGATCAAACAACCAGTCAAAGTGAGCCACGACTGCTCATTCATTTGGAAGGTTGTGTTAAAATCTTTCTCGGTCACTGGGATGGAATGGAATGGAGAATAGGAAAAGGAAACAAAGTAAGGTTGGGCTCTGATCCTTGGTCGGGAAGTGGTCACTCTCATTTATTTCTAGACATTGTAAAAGCCGAGCTTCATGAAAATGGATTTCTCATCCTAAACCAAATTGCAGACCCCTTTCGCACAAGCTTATGGTCTCAAGCTTGGATGAAACATGCACTGGTAGGAATGAATGATGATATGACTATTCGTTGGGAAAATTATGTTGCAATCCTAAAAACTAACCATGTAAGCATTGTTGACAGAGAAGATGACTTGGTTTGGTAGCATTCTCCTAATGGCTCATACACCCCAAAGTTGGGTTACATTCAACTAAATATTCTTTCCCATCAATGAGAACATGCCTAGTGGTGGAAGGGACTTTGGAAGCTTAAATGCCTCCAAAAATAAAAATGAAATCATGTGGTGTGTAATAGTTAACAAGATCCCTACATGGGACAGAATGAAGAATAGAAAAATCGAAGGGTTGGTTTGGTGCTCCTTCTGCAAAAATAATGAAGAATCCCATGTACACCTATTCATTGAATGTCCCTTTGTAAAACAAGTCTAGATCCATTTCTCTCAAGCTTCAAAACCACGATGTTTTTGGCAAGGGACAACAGTTTAAGAAGCATGGAAACTTTGGTGCCAAAACCCTTCAAACAAGAGCATAAAATCCCTCCCATTGATAGTTACTTGGGGAGTTTGGCTGGCCAGGAATGCCTCCATTTTCCATGATGAGTCCTCCTTTCCTGAAATCATAGTAACATAGGGTCTCAACATTTTATCCCATTTCCCCTAGATGAAAGGGAGCAATCCTATCAAATTTATCAATTTGGAATCGACAGATCCCTCTACTCCATGGGATTATTTTGATGGATCTTCTCAAAATAGCAATGCCCAAAGTGGGGGAGGTGTTGTTATGTACTAGTCATCCACTCATTCTTTCAGCCTCTCTATGGGTTTTGGACCAGGAAAAAACAATCATGCAAAATTATTAGCTCTAAAAGTTTTACTTTTGTTTGCAAAAGAAAAAGATGTCAAGGTTCTTCAAGTTTTTGGAGCCTCGATGTTGATTATTAATTGGATCAGGAAAACACAATCTTGTCACAATTTGTTGTTGCTTCCATTACTTGACGATGTCATGAATATTGTGTCCACATTTGATTCCATCTCTCTGAAACATGTTTATAGGGAATGCAATGAGCCAGTCGATCGCCTCTCTAAAGCAGGTCTTGAAGTGGCTAACGGGAGCATGAATGTCAGGGAATCCAATGGGGATGCAATCA
>SNQJ01S0211824.1:0-15870 GCA_010110895.2 Picea sitchensis | reverse complement strand
GCAAGGTTTTGTCCATTCATTTTGCATTCGATTCCTTTTAGAAGGGAAGAATTTAAGCCAAACAAGCAAGTATTTTTTCTGTTATGAGTAGGATATGTAGCATTGTGCCTAATTTCAGTTTTATTTTTTTTATTGACCTCTGAAAAGTGTTTCGTTCAGCATAGATTACTTCCAAGTAGATTCTCAAGTGATGTTAGTGTTAAAACTGTATTTGGCAGAACAACTCAAGAAGTTGAATAAGTTTTAGTTGTCGAGACAGCAGATCACCAGGCAGATGTATTGTCTTACTTATAGTTCAGAGTAATGATACAAAGAGATGATTCAAGAGCATGCCATTCTATTATTTTTTCGTTTCGATGCCTATTTCTCTGAGTGATTTGTTAATGTCAAGTGGTTTAGGAGTTTCTCCTGCAAAATTGTGTAGCAATCAGAGATGATCTATGTTTCAAGTCCATGAGCTGATTGAAATTAGACTGTCTTTGTAAATTATTTTATAGATTGGTTAGTCTCAAATGAAAAAAAAATGCTTGATATACTCTGCACCTTTTGGGTTTATCTGGATTTGGTGTTTCACTCATGATGCAGAGGATATGGCTTATTACGTAAATGTCATTCTCACTGATATGCGATGATGAGCTGATCTAGTTGGAGTCACAGTATAAATACAGAATGTAGTGCAGTGACAATGTTTATAGTCAAATCATAGACCTCAATGCCAACTGAAGGCTGACCTCAGTGCAGGAAACCTTTGCATTAAATTACCTGAGAAGCTCACCTATGGCATGTTTTAGTTTAAAAGATTATTTTCCTTACAATTTTGTTTTTAGAAAATCTTCACTAGCCATCAGTTTACTAAAGCCATTTTGCTCTAATGTGCTCTCACTGCTCAGATGTTGATATCTTATCCTTAATTATGCTGGTGCTAAATTTGTTTTGACTTCCTTTTGGGTTTTGTTGAGTATTCCATAGCTACCAAAGACAACTTCATAGGGTACAAGTACAAAGAGCTACTGGATCTTGCTTCATTTGAGGTAATTGGAAGTTTTGTTTCTTTGGCAAGATATAGTAAAAGAAGATTCTTAAAATAACTCAATATATTTTAAGAAGATGGATATATTAGTCAAAATAAAATTTTTGATTTATTCTTCACAGAGTGCAATGTGAAGCCCTTTCAATAGCTGTCTTCATTTATTAGCTTGTGCAAATTGACCAAGTGAGGACCAATAATTATAGATCGTATTAAGTCAAAAGCTTACATTGTAATCTGGGTGGTAATGATGGGCTGGAGGCATATCTATTGGTGTATCCAGTTTAAAACCTATAAAGGTCCGAGTCCTTACAGTCTTAGGCCTCAAACGTTCCATACTTATTAGGCACCCATGTTCTCACTGTGGCTTGGGGGTCCAGCAATTAATGACAATGTTTGTTGAAGGTGGTAACCAAAACCAGACAAGTTATATACTTTGGTGTCAGAATCCAGGCCTCAAACATAAGTCCATGCTGTTAGGATCCGGGGTTCTCTGTATAACTTTCTCTTCATTTCCTACATAAATGCACCTAACTTTACTATTTAAAATAAATTGTAACTTCAGAGGTGAAAGAAGAGGAGGGTCAAAATCATCTGACAGGGATGTTTTAATCTGGCTTCTACACATTAGTTTAGCAACTTGGAGGTCCTGTGGAGTTCCATATTTCCCCAAAAGGGTTACCAAGTAATTGAAGGAGCAGTAACGGCTTTTCATACAAATTTGTGGTCCCATAGCATCTAGATTTTTCTAACTACCCAATTCCAAGCAGAGTTTTAGGATGCATTGGATTTCCTTGAGAAATAGTTCCTAACTACCCATTTCCAAGCAGAGTTTTAGGATGCATTGGATTTCCTTGAGAAATAGTTGGAGTCACCTGGCTATCAACAGGGATTGCAAGAGTTCAAGTGTCACTTGAAAAGTTTTAGTTTCTAAAGCCAGCTCCTTTCTAGAATTATCCAAGAAGAGCTCCTCTAACCAGTAAAGATCCTAGTTTCCAGGGCAATCTGATCTTTCTCTTTCAGCACCTATGGTAATGAATCTGGAAATTCTGTAAATTATGGTCTTACATCAACTCTATGGCTAGATTCCCCAAGGACAATAAGATTCGGAGGCCATTGGGTACAGAATAGAGCTTTGTATAAAGAAAATGGTACTAGCCTCTGGAACATTACGTTTTTGAAAATTGCAATTCAGTTCTTATCCTTGTAAATTTGTACCATGTAAACATGATATTAATGCCATAATAAGGGCAAGACTAATCACAACGATAATTTTGGATAAATATAACGTGTTTCATATTTCTTGGTGTGGATTTCAAGTATCAAATGGGGAGGAAGATAGTGAGCCTCCTAGAGAAGCGTCGAAGGGAGGTTGAGTTTGAGTATGCCAGTTTAGCTTTAACATATGTAGTACTTGGCACTTCTGCCTTCATAGTTGCATGGCACACTCACACATCTTGTTATCTATGATTACTGAGGCATTTGTTCTCGCACTGGTTGGTGCCTTTCATTGTTGTGGAATAAATGCTTCCGTGTCAAATAGGATATGAAGTTGGAGCTGCACTATATGGTGGTTATTATAGTGTGAGGGGTAGGTCTATGTTAATTTGTTTAGGGTTTTTCAAGGAGGTATACATACCCTATCTTTTTTGGATTTGAACTTGTGACTTTTTAGGAGGAAACACATGTTTTTAACTATTAAATCCGGTGAATCTGTACGAAATCACTATTTTTTGTTGTTTAAAGTTCATTTCTGCACAGAAATGGATTCAGCGTGCTGAAAAACCCCTGGGGCACTGGGATTATACAGAAATAATCACTTAAATCTGCGGATCTAACAATTTCTTGCCAAATTTCAGGCAAATGTTCTTAGAAAAATCGCTGAAAAAAAATCATTTCGTAGAAATTTAGACTAAGACCCAAAACTTGAAATAAATAAATTACAACCAATACATTTAAAGGATTTTAAAGCATTAATGTAAAGGTTCAAACCCTTCTCTCTCCATGTTAAAGTGGGTATTTGTTCCAGAATGTGGAGTCGAGGTTTATAGCTTCCTGGAATGGTTCAAAAGCATTTACACATACAAACGGGCTTTTAGACAGTAACCAAAATTGTTTAAACTCCTGCAATGCTTCCCACTCCTGGTATGGATTTTAATCGTGGAATCGACAATCTATATCCGAATCTCAAGGAACTGATCCATTTTGAATTCGATATGGATCAGATTCCCTGATCCGTTTTGACATGTACAGGATCCCTATGTGTATAGGAAACATATCTTCTCTAATAAGAAAAATTAAAAAAAAAGGACTTGCGGGATTCTCGAGGGTGCGAGCGTGTTTTTGGAGGAAAAGAGAGGGGGAGGGCAGGGGGCGCACGTTACTTGTCCACTCAGCCTAAAACATAAACAAAAACCTAATCCTATTTGTTGAATAAATTTTGAGAGCACTTGTACTCATTGAGAGAGCACTATGGCAAACTGACAATAACATTTGGAGAGCGGTAGCATGGTTATAACACACATTTGGAGAGCGTAGTCCCCATTTAGATAGCAGATTGGCATACCAGCACTCCCATTTGGCGGGTTTGTAATCCACAGTTGAAGACATACCTATTAAAATTGTTTTTTGGCAGGCAGAAAGCCCTCATTTCTTTTTCATTTTCTTTCATATTCCTTTTCATTTCCTTGTGTAATTTTCCAATGGCCTCATGTTCATCAGCTGGCTGTGGATTTTGTGGTGGGAGAAGTGGAGGAGGGAGAGGGGATGGTGAAGAAAATGAGCAGAAATATCCTGTTGATTCCCTACTATGGAAGTACGTGACACCAATAGGGAAGAAGGCAATTTTTTTTTGATGGAAGCTGCTTGTGGATTGCAGCGAGTACAGGATGAATTATACAGGGTCCTATAGTAAGGCTAAAGTCCATTTTCTTCATATTACCAAAGGAGAAGTTGAATTTTGCACTGTTGTCTTCCCAAGGGAAGTTGCACAGTTTCAGAAGGAACCTGATGAAACACAATTGCCTAAGGAAGAAAGAAGGAGCAGCAAGCACACAGCCTCAAAAAGGGGACAAAAAAGTTACCTTAATTGTTGAAGAGGCCTGCAAGAGACCGACATGTTTAACAGGTTGATTACTCTTCTTTTTTTGGCCACAGCGCCTTTGATGATCTGTTCCACTGGACTATGTGGAGGTTGAAAACACATGGAGTAGACTAGTTATCACGTTTATAATTTTGGATTCCTGGAGCTATAGGAAAACTGTGAGTTTTGTAATTTTCACATTCATTATTTTGAAATATTATAATATGAATATATTTGATGCTGAATTTGCTATGATGTAATTTTGACATTTTTTGTTTTTGTTTGTGATTTTAAAAGTAGAAATAGAAAATTTTATGATATTTATAATATGATGTTTTTTTATAAGAGAAAGCTTGAATTTGCCATGATGTAATTTTGACATTTTTTTGTTTTTGTTTGTGATTTTAAAAGTAGAAATAGAAAATTTTATGATATTTATAATATGATGTTTTTTTATAAAAGAAAGCTTGAGTAGAAATTCAAGGAGTGTTTTTCCACATTTTTTTGAATTACATCCACTAGTGAGGTAAATTAGGATTCTAACTCAGAGGGATTTAAACCAGATCTTTGTTAACACAAAAGTAATCAAATGTCCAGTAACATTGACGAACACTGATTAATAAATTTCAATAACCCTTGGCATTGATAAGCCTAAGATATACTAAACCTTTAATTTATCGAAATATAACATTTTCAAAATGCCTACACTGTATGTGCAATCCTAATACTCTTGTTTATTGGGTTTATTATTATAGATTTTAATAGTTATTTTAGGGGGTTTCTAGACTACAATCATGCTATCATATTAGTGAGTTAATGGAGAAACCTTGTATATATATGAAACATTTTGTAGCATACCCTAAGCATGCTTACATTGATTCATCGTGCTTCTTTTGTAGGAAAACAATATCACCAAAGCCTGCTATCTATAGTAAACTAAGAATTTCTAGACTATATCTTGTCAAAAGCAATTTGAAGATTACTTTCCTAGCTTGTTGAGTCTTGTCAGGATATCAAAACCAATGGGGAAGTAACTATATTTATTAACAACAAAATGTTGAAATGAAAAAAAAAAAATTAATAAAAAAAATTAGTTGTTTTGATGTACTATTTCTATTTATTACTCATGAATGCAATCCAAAAAAAAATAATCAACTGAACAAGGGATACAATCTATTGCTATTGCTATATAGAATGAATGCAAGAGGCATTCAGTTGCACACTACAAGAGTGGGCCCATACTATGTAGCTTAGTGGATGATCCTCAATAATAAATTAACTAAACATTGTAACAACTAGCAATTATGATCAATGATCAAAATTATTTTATTAACTACTGATTCATAATTAATTTTTAACTATCTAGATTCTCTTCTATGCAATATAAAGAGAATAACTAGTATATTTTTTAAACGGGAGAATGGTAATGTCGAAGTAAATGGGCATTGAGTATTGAGAAATGAAAATGGAGAAAGATCTAATAGTGCTTTTCATTGACTAAGAGCTCATCTTCCTTGCACCTTCTAGTACTGTTTGAGAGGGTGGGTAAAATTTCCTTTTAAACCCTAGCTCAACAAATCATAAAGACACTTCTAACTCTTAAACAAAAAGGGCTTAAATTGCATCAATTCTTTTTCATACACCTAACTTCATAAAACTAAGTAAAGATTTCAGTTTTTTATTAGTTCCCAACAAATTTCATAATTCTCATAATATAATATAATATATAAATATTATATTTTAAAGAGTGATTTAACCTACCTAATTTCATATCTAGAGTGCATACAATATGTTAAAATCCAACCTACCGTCTCATGACGACTTGTTTTCTAGATTTTTCTAGATGCTAAACAATAGCAACATAAATTTAATTTTACAAATTAAATTTTCAAAAACACATGTTTTTGATATTATTCTTTATATATATATATATATATATATATATATATATATCACTATCTCTATTCTCCATAAATTTTTTTTTTGGAAAATCTACTAATCTAAACTAAGAATAAAGATAACCACAAGTTACCATTATAGTTTTGATGTGAACCGAGTGGGCATGCAAAAGAAGGTGTCAAGTGACCAACAACATTGCTTATAAAATCATTCATAAATCAATAGTTGTTAAGGTTTAAGTAGCATTGCTAAGTTGTCACTGAAGTTTAAGTAGCAATTGCAATCAAGCTATCTCCAATCACAACTATTTATTTTTACCAATGGACTTCCATAATGGTCATAAGGTTAAGCTAGACATTTTACTTCATGTCTTTATAATGTCTAATTGTTGAAATAATTATTTTTAATATAAAAATAGATTAAACATCCTCAAATATTTAAATTGTATTTTGATTACAATTTCATAAATTTAAAATAAATTGTATAAATTTTTAAATTAAAAAAATACAAATTTCTTCTTATTTATATTTATAATAAGCACAAAAAAATACACTTTGAGAATTATAAATAAATTTAAAGTTATAAAAACTTTTACTTAATTGTGAAAATAAAATAATATTTTAATTAAAATCATATGAAAAATGATACAAATAAATTTAAAGTTATAAAAACTTTTACTTAATTGTGAAAATAAAATAATATTTTAATTAAAATCATATGAAAAATGATACATTAATTAAAACTATATGAAAATGATACATGTGGAAAAATTCCAACTTGGTTAACTTTATTAATATTACAATTAATTTAAATTAATATATTAAATATATTTATATAATATATTTTAAATATAATATATTATGTTTTTTAAATTTTAATGACGATAATGATGATGAGGATGATTAACTTCTACTAAGATCGAATTGGTTTATTAGACTTTAAGAGGATTAGTAATTACTTATCATTATTTAGAATTAGAATTTGTTATTATCTTAGCAATGTTTATTATTTTCTTTACACTTGTCAAAACAAAGAGATAATTTTCATCTTTTAATTTAGGATTAATTACATCTTTATAATACCTTGATTACATCCTTATACCATTTGTAAACATTTAATTAATAAATTAAATATATTTAATAAAAAAATCAAATATATTTAAAAATATAATATAATATGTTTTGTGTAATTTTAAATACAGTTTCTAAAAATTTTATTCATCCTAAAAATATAAGACCTGACCTGATAGTCATCCTCGTTGGCCATCACAGATAGGGGAGGGGTTGTGGATGCACGCCCTCCACAATCACTTCTCCCCAAGGTGGGGGTGGCATGCTTGCGGGGAGGCATAAGTAATAGCTTGAGTTTGGAGAGCTACCACCACCTACAAAGAACAAAGAGCCCTCGTGTACAGAGGGCAGATGGAGGAATGTCAAGGATGGTCGAGGACAACAGAGTTACAAAATCCATGAGGAGAGGGGGTCAAATCACTAGCCTTCAAAGCTACCATAGTTGGTACACCTCAGGGACAAAGGTATGTGGGCTTGGCCCAATTAAGCTTTGTTGCGGGACTTTGTTGCGGGACTAGACCACGTCATTGCTCAGGTTTGAGCACAAGACCTGACCTTCGTTGCAAGAATGACTTTACCATCCAACCACCTCCTTCGTTGCAAGAATGACTTTACCATCCAACCACCTCGCCGACCTTGAAAATCAATTACATTTATAATAAACAGTGACATAATGAAAATTGACATGAAAAATGTCTGCTGTAATTTTTTTTAAATATAATTTTTTTTTTAGTGTCTAGAGTCTTCCGGAGGTTTTTGATGATATTGAATATATTTATATAATTAAAAATGTAATTGATAAAATTGCTATTTGTTCTGGTCAATTTTTTTAATGAAAAATATTAAAAAATAAATATGGATATCTTGTAAGAAATTGCTGGATCTATAGATTTGAGTTGTTAATTCTATATAATCCAAATATTTTAAGTTTTTTTTTAACAAATTCATTTTTGGATTCAGAAATGCAATTTAAATAACAAAAAATTATAATTTTATGTAGATTTATATAACCAAAACTTAAAATAGTTAAACAACCCATTTCTGAATCACAAAAATCAAATGATAATAATTTTTTCCAATCCATTTTTATACAAGGCTACGAATAAACATAGACATATTATAACTAAAGCCTCATTAACTTTGAAGTTTTAAAGGATTCTCTATTTATTATTTATTTATTTTGAAACCTGTAACATACATTCCATGAAGAAAATGGTTGGAAAGTGGAAGACTAAACGAATGAATCCAATAAATGCGAAAGGAATTATTACTAGCACAGCTGCTAACTCACGATTCATAGTGGTTAAATTTCACAAAGAAAACAAATCCTTCACATCTCAGTGAATAGTTAAAGAATTCCAAAAGTTAATCATTTAAACGTGGCAATCATATGATGTTACAGTAATTTTTTAATATGATTAGGTAAATGTTAAAAAGTAAATAGGTTAACGGATGCATTTATAAATGCAAAGAAGTTATCAACAATAAATCTGACTCATTGATTTTGGAGGACGACTAAGAATATGCCAGCATCTTCAATGCATAACCATCAGATTAAAATTTAAGATTAAAAGATCATTAATTGTACCCATCTCCAATAGGTATACGCCTTTCGGCGTAATTAACAAGCTTTTGTAAGCTAATCCAAGAATGATGATTGGGATTCTCGGTCAATGGAGGAATCCAGAGACCTCACCACTTTGCTAATGCCCGTCCAGGCTAATGGGGCTCCCACGGCCGCATAAGCACACACGACTAACGCTCTGACCACACTGTTAGGATAATCGGGATTCACCATCACTACAAGCATACCACATATGCACATCCACGACGTTAACGCTGCCAAAACTGGAATTGGACATGCTTTAATGGTACCATATACCAGAGAGAAGGAGCCCAACAAATAAAGGCCCCATCCCAATAATGGATGTATTGTTTCGGGTATCAACAGACAAGGAACCAGATAACCTCCCAGTAAGTATGATGTTACCAGTGCTTTCATGACCACAGGATGCCTCCAATACTCCCTCTCAGGGCCTCTATAAAAGTAGCTTTTTATGTTGAGACCGAGTCCCCTAACTTTGATCATGATCATAATAACCAGGTATATAATTACCTCCGTCATGAAAATTGGTATTTCTTCGGCATATCCTATTGTATCTAACCCCTGCTTGTGCCAAGAGAGGCCCAATGGAAATACATGCCATGACCACCAGTACCAGGGTTTAACCCACGAAGCTCCTGGGAATGTGATAACGTTGTTGGGTCCACACGGTACATTCCATCTCAACTTCAAGTCTGCAATACAAAGAATAATATTCATTGATTGCGTAATTGGATTCAATTTTTGGTATTGCTAAAAATTTTAGAGCTTAAATTTGGATCCAAACTGTTGACACATACTGGAAAATTGTAAACCCTTAAAATTTTCCAGGTTGAGTAATGTGGCTATGGATGGAGCTTACAGAAATAGGATCTCATTCAACATATCATTGAATACATGCTTCGATGGCTGCAAAGATTCAATGAATCCATCAGCGAAAAACAATTTTCAGAGCTCTCCATATATTTTGTGTTAGAATCTAATGGAAAAAAGGGGATTCAATAAAAAAAACCTGTAAAACGAAGAGCCCGGTGTGAACAATGTAGGGGTTAATGAATACAGCACAAAAATTCCCACACTGGAAGAGCTCGTCCGTTTTCTGCAGAAAACGACTGTCTGCATCGAGCATGACAACACACTCATACTTGATGAGATTCCAAAGACACAGAATGCTTGTCCTCCCACGCACCCTCCACCGCAGCGGAATGCTTGTCCTCCCACGCCTTGTGAAGCATCCACAGCCACCACATAGTCTTGTACCCAAAGAAAAAAAGACCAATCAAGCGGGATTGGGATTCATCTCATCGTCATCTTCGGCCTTGAAAAAAGAGAGAGTTCCAGGCATCTAGGATGTTCAAAACCCGATAAGTTCGATAAACTCAGTTGTAAAAGTTCGATAAACTCAGTTGTAATTTCTATCCAGAAAGATAGTAAGCTGGAGGAATGCAAGAAGAATACCTACATATATCATTCAACCTCATGCTCCTCTCACTCTCTGGTGCTTCCTTTTGACACGGGGACGACTCATGGTAATATATTCAGAGATCGATTGTCATTTAGGCGACTAGAATTGCATAATGTGGCCATTAAAACAAGATTCGACTTGCTAAGGAGGTGGCAAGATGAGAAAGGTGGAGGCCATGAGGCTGTGTATAGAGTACGGTGTGTAAAGTATATGAGTTGGTCAAGGAATCGGGAGGCGGTGGATAGAGTACATGAGTATTTATGACTTATCTCTTAATGGACAACAAAGAGATAGGATATGTACATACATGATATGACAGTTATTTCCATGATAAATGCAGAGTGGTATGGTGAACAAATGGTATGGTGAACAAAGATGGTTTTTTCTAAAACTTGTCAACATAAAAAAATGGTGAACAAAATAATTATTTTGGAAAACATGTTAACCCGTTGACAGGTTTTCTTAAAAACCTATCCCTAAGATATGCCTTCGGCATAACAAGGAACGATGATCCTTAAAAAGAGCTATTAATTGAAAATTCATATTGTGATGTAGCAATCCAGAATTATCTTATTATTCAGGGAGATATTCGTGCAGTTTAGATGCTATAATTCCAGGCAGAGTTGTGAAAGGAGGATACATGAAAAAGTCTTCTACTTTAATGAGCGAGAGAGCATGTTTATATAAAATGGTCTTCAAATTATCTTCCATGTTATCTCTCATTTTTTTTTGTTAGGGATCTAACTTCCCTAATCCCTTGTTTTCCATGTAATAAAGGCCGACATTAGTTAATAAGGCTTATTTGATAAATATAAACAAGTCAATGTAAGAAGACCTAATAGAAGCTTCAACTTTTACAAATATCTTCCTCTAGAATGTTCTTTAGAAGATAGAATTAGTATAAGTAAGAGTAGGAGGCATGAGAAAGCTTTGTCTAGAGAATTATTGTAATAGAGTGTTGCTCTACTGGAGATTTCCCCCTCGAAGAGGCAAGTGAATATTGCTCCCTATCAATAAAGGTGTTATTTTTTTGTGGTTCTCTACATTTTATTGTTCCACCAGTATTTTCTGCAGTATTTTAGTTTTCTGCGTAATATAATATATCACGTACCTAACAAGTGGTATTAGAGCACTTTCCTCTCCGGAAACTTTGAGATTTTTTTTTTCCAGGGTAGAGACGTGTACTGTCTGTTGGACATAGTCTCATTAATGTGTTGTCATTTATGTCAAACAGTATACCAGTATGCAGAGTTCATGTCAAATAAATATATGCAGGTATCATTGATGTGTTGTCATTAATGTCAAACAATATGACAGTATGCAGAGATTAAAGCTCAGGAGAGGTGGCTTGCAAATAATCCTGTTCATTGAGACATTTTTAAGGAGTAGTCGTGCAGAAGACATAACGTGAGGTGAAGAGGAATTCACTCTAAAGCTTAAGAGGGTTAGCGAATGAAGATTAGAAGCTCAAAAAAGATGATGCACATGAAACTCAGAAGGGAAAGCACATTGCAGAAACACGATCAGATCAAATCGTGACCGTTGGATACGCAAGCGCAAGATCAAGGGCAGGGATTGATTGCAGAGCGTGAATGGAGAATTAAACTACATGCTATTTCCAATCCCGCAATTAGTCTATATCGTCAGATCTCATCGACTCAAAGATTGACGACCGTGGTTGATCCACCAACAATCACACAACTTCAAATTGCGGAGCGCAAAGGGAGAATTAAGCTACATGTTATTTCCAATCCCGCAATTAGTCTATATCGTCAGATCTCATCGATTCAAAGATCGACGACTGTGGTTGATCCACCAACAATCGCACAACTTCAATTGCAGAGTTTGGGCGACGAACTAAACCACACGCAAGTTACGGTTCCGCAATCCACATCAACCGTTGGATCAAGTTAAGTGGAAGGATAGGATAAACAAAGATGAATACTAGAGCCCCAAAGTCCTGAAGTAAATAAGGACCATTGGATCTGGACAATACATGATGATCATTGTATCATAATAGTGGTCAAACTTCGACATTGACCACTTCGAGAGAAAAGGGTTGAGAACAAGTAAGATCACCCGAAGGCCGAAGTCCTTAAGTAAATGAGGATCGTCCGATCTGAAGAACACTTCAGGATATATCCTGACCTTCGGAACGAGGAAAGTAAAAGGATAGGATAAGCAAGGCCAAAGGCCCGAGATCCTGAATAGCCGAATTCCCGACAACTGTTGGATCGTGTTAAGCCTTTTCGGGTTAAAGAATGACCATTAGATGTAGTCAAGTTACTCGAGTTTTACACTTTGGGGAATCTCATTTTGGGAGAATTGGGAAGTGGAGAAATTAAATTTCCCGAAGTCCCGAAGTGGACATGAGTAGTCCGATCTGAGGAACACTTCGGGAAGTATCCTGATCGTTAGATCCAGGAGAAGAACATGTGCCGCATAAGGAGATCTACGTCAGCAAGGACACACGTGGGGTAATCAGATAAAGACAAGTGTCAAAGTACAATAGGAATTTCAGGTATGCGTGAGTCACGAATATAAGTGACATGTGGAAAACACTCATTCAGTGCCACGTCAACAAGTTATGTCACTCCGAGAGTTTTTACTTCGGGATTTTCACCACCAACAAATACCCAAAGTTTCGAAATGAATGAGAACCATCCATTCAATTTTTGATCAAGTTCTGATCGACGGTTTACTTGAAAGGCCGATGATAAGCTTGGATCGTACATCTAAATGGAGGATTGAATATTGACCGTCCGATCTGTTTTGACGAAATCTGATTTGGGAGATTTGAAAGGTTGCAAAGGCCTAAAGTCCCGAAGGTTGAAGTACCGAAGAAAACGGTCCCATCACTGGACATATGGGGGATAAAAGGAAAAGGGAGAAAGAAGAAGGAAATGATTAAATTAATAAGCCCGTGGTTCTGTGCCTGTGGTCACATATAAATGGGTTGAAGGAAGCGCCTCTGCAGAACTCAGTTTTTACAAATATTTGCAGAAATATGGAATCGAGTTAAAAAAGGAGAAATCGATCCATACCTGTGATCATTTTACGAAAATAAATCTCACTTAATTAAAAGAATTAACAATAAATGTTTGAATAATAAAAGTGATTATTGTTAATGTTAAAATGAAGAGGTGCGATGGTCCAAACAAAGGGACACGATGTTTTATAGCTCACACAAGTTTGAAGAGTATATAAATGAGAAGGAGTGATGAGAATAAGGTGTCTTTGTAGTCTAGATCAGAAGATCAAAATCATAAGCATATTCCAAGAAGGAAAGATGGAGATACTTATGAAATGAGGGTGGAAGGGAGGAGCATGGAAGGATTCATATCCTTACTAAGCAAATTGTAAAAGACAAGGGAGTTGGTGCTTCCTAGGGTTCTTGCCCTAAATACAAGGGAGTTGGTGCTTCCTAGGGTTGGTGCCCTAAATATAAGGGAGTTGGTACTTCCTAGGGTTGGTGTCCTAAAGAGGAGGGAGTTGGTGCTTCCTAGGGTTGGGGCCCTGAATAAGGGGATTGGTGTCTCCTAGAGTTGGTGCTCTAAAGAGGATTGGTGTCATTCACTATTTTTTAAAAACCTTGTAATTGATGTTAAATATTTATATAATTGATTTTGCATACAATTCATTGTGGTAATCAATAAAATATAAAAAGTAACTGCTAATTGTTAAAAAGGGTAATACTTATTCACCCCCCCCTCTCAGTATTCCAACATTTGGTATTAGAGTTGGTGCCTTTAGTCTAGTCTAACAACTGAAAGGTAGATCCTGAAGATGGATCAACAAGAGGGAATGTCTAACAACAAAGGACCATTGTTCAATGGAGGAGGCTATGCTCTATGGAAGGTAAGAATGAAAAACTTCCTTTTGGCTCTTGGTTTTGATATTTGGCAATCTGTTCAAGATGGTTACATTGCACCAACTGCTCCACCCACATACGCTGCAGGCAAGAAAATCTGTAATGATAACTCAAGAGCAGTCAATGGAATTCTAGGAGGGTTGACTAATTCTATATGTGTAAAGTTTATGCATTGTAAATCAGCCAAATAAATCTGGGACAAGTTGGAGGTTGTATATTAAGGAGATGACAAAGTCAAGGAAGCAAAACTAAAAACCTATAGAACTTAGTTTGAAAATCTGAAAATGAAAGAAGAAGAAAATATTGCTGAATACTTTCATAGGGTAGATGAAGTGGTTAACTCAATCTGAACGACAGTAGAAGAAATCACAGATAAAACTATTGTGCAAAAAATACTAAGATCATTACCTATGAGATATGATGCAAAGATTTCTACAATTGAAGATAGAACTGATCTAATCACACTCACAGTTGATCAACTTCATGGAATTTTTACAGCATATGAAATGAGAGCATGGAATGATAAATCAACAAAAGATGAAACATCCTTTAAATCAGCTAAGACAAAGATGAGGCGGGAGCAAAAGACCAATGGTAAGTTATCGGATATATCAGATGTAAAAGAAGCCAACTTTATAAAGAAACTCCAGAAAGGATTTGGAAAATATAAAGGAAAGTTACCTTTCAAATGTTTCAACTGTGGCAGAATTGGACACTTTGCCAACAAATGTACCTATCCCATACATGAGGAAAATGATAAAGAATTTCACAACTAGAAAAACCAATACAAGAAGAAATTTTATAAGAAAAAGAAAAACTTCTACTCTAAAGAAGACATCAACTCTTCATACATAAGTGAAGATGAAGATTCAGAGCTTCTATTTATGGGAATGGAAACACAAGATGATAAACATTCAGAAGATGAAGAAGAAGGGAACTTCGAAGAATAAATCCTTAGTGTAATTGAAGAACTAGGAAAAACTAAAAAACAAAACAAGGTACTAAGAATAAAGCTTCTAGATATTAAAGAAGCTACTAAATCAAGAGAGAGGAAAGTTTCCAAAACCCTCAAGGAGTCAGAACAAACCATCAGTGATTTGAAGTCCTAGCTCCTGGAAACTAATAAAACTGAATAAATCATTATAAAACAACTTAGTGATAAAAAACAAGCATGTGAGAAACTAGAAGTTGAGATCAAGCTGCTAAAAAGTGAACTTGAGAAAGAAAAGAAGATATCAAACATTGGAAATAGTTCAAATATCTTGGATGAAATTATTAGTAGCCAAAGGTCACCAAACAATAAGACTGGTTTGGGATACACCCAAGACTCAACTTCTACATCACAAGGATCTGTCAAAAGACCAATTAGTTATGCAGATGCTCTAAAGGGCTCCTTAAGAAGAGAAGATAATAAGGAAAATATGATACCATTGAACATTGTTCCACATAAACAAAAATCAACATTCCCTACTAAAGTAATAAATGACAGGAAGAATACAATCACCAGAAGGAATCCCCCTAATAAATATCTATTCATTGGATACTATTACTCTTGCAATAATTTTGCACATAAGGCAGTACACTGCAAAGCTTATGGAAAATACAATAACAGAAATGTCCATAGATATAAGAACAATAGGTATTGTTAGCTCTTGAAATGTCCCATTCCAATCAGTCTTTAATAAGTTTTTGAGTCTTGAAATTGTCAAAGTTTTTTTTAGTCATCAAGCATTATGAACATGGGTGATTTTAAGAACCCCCCCTAAATTTGTATATATAATAAATGGGCAAATCCCCATGATACATAAGAAAAAATGAAGGCTATTTTATCAATTATATAATATGTATATATA
>SNQJ01S0211822.1:0-15569 GCA_010110895.2 Picea sitchensis | reverse complement strand
TACACAAATGTGAAGATAAAATATCTATTTTTTCATTGCAATACATATTTAAAAAAATACTTTGTTTTGAAAATATGACAATATTTTTTAAAAGTTTAAATGAAAGCCATTATAAATCTGCTTTTATGTTTTCCACATTAATATTTATTAAATGAGAGTTTATTCATTAACTACATAATTATTTCTTTAATTCAACAATGTGGATCCAAGATGCATTGATAATAACACTCATTCTTCATTTAATCTTATCAATTTTTTTTGTATTTATTTATTTATTTTTATTACCAAAAATCTAAAATAACTACTATTTATAAAAAATTTAACAAAGATAATTAATCAATTGGCCAAACTTAGACCTCTATCCAATTTCAACCTAGACATGGCTGACCCTCAAAACCAAACTTAGACCTCTATCCAATTTCAACCTAGACATGGTTGACCCTCAAAACCAAAACCAAGCAAATCAATGCTCAATAAATACCTAAAACTTTCCTTTGAGCATGAATGTAAAATCCAGAAATCAAGAACTACAATTGTGGCATAAGATGAAAATGGAAGAACAAGGGTGGTGGAATGTTTCATAGCTCTAACAATGACTAAGAGTAAGTTCATAGGAATAAGAATAGAAGTTTTGATACCAGTTGTATCAACAAAGTTATGGAAAATACCAACTATATTGAGTTAAAAATAGTAAAATGGGTCCTTGGAGGTAGATTAATAGAATTGTAAGTTAAAAACAAGATATATATATATAGTGTGTTTAGATTTCTTATACCTCCTAAAACTTTACTTTGAGCATGAATGCAAAACATACAAATCAAGAACAATAATTGTGGCATAAGATGGAAATGGGAGAACAAGAAGAGTGGTGAAATGTTTCATAGCTCTAACAATGACTAAGACTAAGTTCATATGAATAAAAATAGAAGTTTTGATACCAGTTGTATGAACAAAGTTATAAAAAATAACAACTATATTGAGTTAAAGACGTAGACCTGTGTAGTTGGAGGAAAAATAATATAATTGTTCAAATTATATATATATATATATATATATGAATGAAAAGTTTAGATTTCTTATACTTTTTACAATGTATACAATATTTCACTAGATTATATCGTTCTTGGTACATTTCAAAGTATATCCTCTCTTCCAATAACCATGTAAGTTATTATTTGCAACTCAAACCTAGGGGTAGGGCTACCATTTTTATCCCCAGATTTTATTTTCTATCATGTATTCTATTATTTCTACACCATGTGATGCACAAGAATTGACATTTTGCACTTTATACATATATCAATACCTCAAGCTTGACATATACAAGAATTGACATTTTGCACTTTATACATATATCAATACCTCAAGCTTGACATATACAAGAATTGACATTTTGCACTTTATACATATATCAATACCTTGACATATACAAGAATTGACATTTTGCACTTTATACATATATCAATACCTCAAGCTTGACATATACAAGAATTGACATTTTGCACTTTATACATATATCAATACCTCAAGCGTAGCATATACATTGAATTCACATTTGTATTTTATAATTAAATATTGTATTGAATTCACATTTGTATTTTATAATTATATATTATATGGTAGCAAAAGAGCAATCTCTTTTGACAATAACTAACTTTTTAAGGTGATTGCATCAAGTTCAACAAATGCCATAATGACGATATCTTTTAAGGAAACTGCTTTCTGCAAAAATGTTCACTTGTTAATATCTTCCTTTATGCATTATCTAGAATCTCTTCAAGTAACTTCATTGAGTGTGTTCACCATTTTGATCTTACAAGAAAACCAATAAAATTTGATCACCATTTCGGTCTTACAAGACAACTAATAAAACCTGGATTAAATTTGATACATTAATTTTCTAATGAATTTCTCTCAAAGTTGATTGACTTTTAAGGAAACTGCTTCCTAAGACAAAAATGCTCAATTGCTAATATCTTCCTCCATGTACTATCTAGAACCTCTTCCAATAACTTCATATTTCCAACATTTTGGTCTTACAAGAAAACCAATACAACCTGGTCACCATTTGGTCTTTACAAGAAAACCAATAAAACCTGACAAGTTAATTTTATACATTAATTTCCTAATAAATTTCTATCAAAGTTGATTAACTATCTTCACCAATATACAACCTGGTCACCATTTGGTCTTTACAAGAAAACCAATAAAACCTGACAAGTAAATTTTATACATTAATTTCCTAATAAATTTCTATCAAAGTTGATTAACTATCTTCACCATTTTGATTTTGATTCTTGATTCTCCAAGAAAACCAATATCTTAACATTTAATAAATTTCTATCAAAGTTGATTAACTATCTTCACCATTTTGATTTTGATTCTTGATTCTCCAAGAAAACCAATATTTGAACATCTAAATTTGATACATTAATTTCCTAATTAATAGTTGATCGACTACATTTCAATATCTGGAATTTTTATACATTAATTTCCTAATCAATAGTTGATTATTGAAAATTTGATACATTAATTTCCTAATCAATAGTTGATTGACTATATTCCAATATATGGAATTTTGATACATTAATTTCTTAATCAATAGTTGATTGACTGTATTCCAATATCTGGAAATTTGATACATTAATTTCCTAATCAATAATTGATTGACTATATTCGCCATTTTTTACAACAATGTCAATAATAACTCATCATTAAATTTGACAGAATATCAATATATATGCCTCCATAAGCTAACTCTCTGTTGGTTGTCTCACTTTTAAATATTAACGACGATGGCTGGTGAAATTATGGGGCTGACATTTAACTCTTTCGGTTTAAAAATATATATATTTCATTAATACATAAAAAATAATACCACATGCAATCATAAATCAGCGAGCCATGCTTAAACATGTGGTTTACCCCTCCTAACAGGAAAAGTGTGCGATATAAAATTTTCAATCCGTACAGCATTTAGTCGCTTTATAGCATCTCAGTTTACACTTGAACCAAATTAATAACTTAGCAATATAAATTTCTGAAATATTTTTCAATCCGTATAGCATTTAGTTGCTTTATAGCATCTCAGTTTAGACTTGGACCAAATTAATAACTTAATTTGTTATCTGTTATTCTGCAATAATTCTGTGATATAGTATAGCTTCCAACTAGTTATGAAAGAAAGTCTAATGCTAAACATGTCCCAGTTAGATAAAATACTTCAAAATATGCTATAAAATTACTTGATTTTCAATCAAGTAGGTTTAAGGTACCGTAATCACAAGGTTCTAATTGCCTGGAAGATTGTCTCCTTCGTGCTGGAAGTAGAGTTATAAATGACTGAATTCGAAGCTCTAGAAATAAAGAAAATCACATGGTGTAGTTTCAACCAACAGTAAAACGATCGATTTTCCACAACATAGCAATTACAGCAAGAAAAATATGACTCACCACTTAGAAACCTGAAAACTAGCAGTACAGAATTGCAAGTCTCTTCCTCCAAATGCCTTTGAAAGGATACAATCTTCTCTACCTAATACATACTGAAAAAGTCTTTAATGAAGCAAGTCGTACACAAGTAACAATTTTATGATACAGATTAATTTCAGTTAGCGTTTGTTCATCAATATGCACATGGCAATGGAAAATTATGATATACATCTGAAAGAGATTAAAGTATATTAATAAAGAAGAAAGCAAGAAGAAACCATGAAGTTTCATTCCCGCTTCATTAACAATAGAACCCTTCGAGAATATATTTAAAAGGGCTGAGCGACATCCTTCCTAATAATACAAACAATCATGTAGAACCGGTCCTTGTATGACGTATCCTTTTTAGGATGCTCAATCTTACCCTCTGACTCAAAGCTTCCATTCTTGGACCTTTCTTCGAGGCAGTCAACCCTCTGACTCTATCAATTTTCTCCACGTCCTTGGCAACTTCTGTCTTGTGATGTGATGATACAACGGCCTGCAAAATCATTTCAAACTGAAACACACAGAAAATAGGACAGAAGAGAACTGCTGAAAAGAAACCTTCTTCAAACAACAGCCAATTCACCATTTAGAAAAATAAGAATTTCAAACGCGCTTTGTGAAATAACGGGTATCCTTATAGCATGCGAACATTCACGTGTGAATCAAATTGTTCTCTGCAGTTAGAACACTAGAAAGCAGTACCTGTTGTACATCATTCACATTCAAAGAACAACGAGCAAAGTTTTCCAAGGACGATTCTTCATCACTGACCCCCAAAGAAGAACATCTTCCCCAGCTTTCATGATTTGAGCTTGAATGTGAGAAGCACTCATCATTCTGCACATTTCCTTTACCCTGAAAAACCATACAAAAGTATGTAAATGTATTAAAGCTAACCCCATTACAGTCTTACAATCCTTAAATCAGTNCAAAACAATTTGACAGCCAAAGCCTGCTTATTTATGGAGCATTATGAAAGAAGAAAGACACCTAGAAGTACACGCTATCTAGTCCGATATAGATAATGGCTGGAAATGCACGTGCCAAAAGATTGTGGCACTAATGATTCACAACAGCTCTTTGGGGCTTGCTTTAAGAAACACTATTTCTTCACACCTTGCCAAATTTGGAAGAAACACTATTTCCTCACACACTAAGAGCAATGGGCATGTCAAGTTGGTCATGGTACTGAAGTGTGTTGATGCTGAGTTGGTCATGGTAGTGAAGTGTGTTGATGTTTGGGCAGCATCATCATCATCGAAAAGACTAAATTGATAATTAATAATACGATTATTAATTATTAAGCAATTTTATTAATTATAATATTATTAATATAATAAGATAAATATATATAGTAAATGTATAAATATAAAATATATTTATATTATATATATACTATAATATAAAGTAAAAATATATTTATTGGTCAAGGTATGCATCTCTTCATGATGGTCACCATATGTTATTATACCTGCCGCCCAGGCAGTGTATATAGCGATCGATATGCTTTGACCAGCATATGTTATGTTATTATACCTGCCGCCTAGGCGATCGATACGCTTTGACCAGCATATTAATCGACAGTTGACTTTAAATTTAAAATTTTTTACTAAAGCAAAACATTATAAATAAATTTTGTTTATTTTTAAAAATTATTTAATTATATTTTACAACGATATTATTGGTTCTGAAATTGAACCCGTTATTGCAAAATGGACGGCATGTCTTAAATGCATATACATTTGTTAAACCACCTAAACATATAATTCCCAATTCCCAAGATTACGGGTCTTTCAATGTATCTATTTTGATTAATTTGATAATTAAAAGAACCATGTAATATATTCCAACCATAACATGATCTTATCTGGGATCCCTAAAAAATTTAATTTTCAATATTATTATATTTATATAATATCAAAAAATCAATATTATTATATTTATATAATAATATCAAAAAATCAATTTAAAAATACATAAAAAATAGATTTAAAAATGCAAAATATTTGCCACTTTAGTGGTGAAATAATGTGCACCGAACAAATTCACTTTCAGTTTTTGAAGCTCAACTGCCTCATAATCCGTTTCCATTTTGATTCAACCAAGACCCCGATGCATTGTTAGCCGTCCGTTTCCTTCTGTGCTCCAGGAATTTATACTAGTTTAACTAATGGTTTTGCAAAGGGCAGCCTTGTTTATATATAGAGCACTCATCATTTTAAAAAGATGTTCATTCATATACAATATCCTCTCTTAGCAAAAATCAACATGGTATGAGAGCGGGACAGAGCCTAACTCCCTCACAGGAGGGCCTGGTAAAAATAAGAGAGATAGACATTGAAAAATCAACAGTCAGTTCGGCTGTTGGGCAAAATAATTTTAACGTGGGGTTCCTCTGTCAGCGCAATGTTGACAAAATTTCAACCAAATTGGATGAGATATTATTCTTGTTATGTATTGTGGGTTTAGATTCAGTGAGCTTGCGGAGTTAAAAGCGGTTAGCTGGTTGGAGGTCCGGGGTAGAATGGACTGCGGGCAGTACATAGTGGTGTTTGTCCTGTAACTTGGAGAACGTTCCTACGGTTGGAAAGAACTGCCAATTAAGTTTTCGATCACAACGCCTAATGGAAAAATGAGTGAAGTGGCAATTAAGTTTTCAGTTACAACGCCATATGAAGAAGAGTTTGAAATGACCCGGGCTTTAGTGGAAAGTAGACTACGAAGGGTACATAGAAATGTAAATGATTCCTCTTCAGAATCTGAAGACAACAATGAAGACGGTCATCATTGCGATGCTGATTATTGTTATTATGATGGTTGATGGCTGGAAGTGGTGGCGGGCGAGTTCAGTGTTAAAGAAGAAGAAGATTATTATTATGATGATGCTGCTGCTGCTTCGCCTCACATAAATGCCCACCAAAAGGACGAAATGGTACCGTACGTACTTTCTGTCTCTTGTATCCAGGCAGCAATAATACACAAATATTCTAAAGCCGGGATCCTGGTTGAAGAGATCATGTTCGTTACCAAGTTTTTGTGGAAAACTACTTGAAACCCAACTAATAGAGAGTCCACGGATCCGTGCAAGAGGAGGAGGGGGAGGAATCTTCATCGAAAGAGGCTCGGATGGAGCTTTGGAGTGTAAATCGAAATAGACACACAACTTCCACTCTTAAAATGGATGGGACCATTGCACTCTGCTGGTACGGTTCTGGTTATAAGTTATAACATGCTCAAATGGAAGTGGAATTAGGTAATGATTTTGTAAGATGCTACGTTCATTTACTCATTGCAGATCCGGATTTATGAGGTTGATGGGATAACTACAGCAAATGAGGAGTCCACGTAGAAGGAAGCTTCATGGAAAGAAGGTCCGATGGGGTTGTGGACCTTGGAGGGGATCCGTGCAACACGAGGAAGTTTCATGGAAAGAGGCTCTGATGGGGAATTTGAGAAGGACATCGAAACAAAGAGGACAAGCTCCAGTAAGTTTTTGTCCACTCTTTAGCCATTGGGAAGAAGATATTCTCTTCGACATCCCTGGATCTTCACTCCCACTTGGAGTATGCGACATGTGTTGGGGTTTGTTTAGAAGGTGAAGAAAGTTGTTGCCTCCATGTCAAGAAGTACAAGGAATACATTGTTTGCAAGTTACCATGGAAATAATTGTTCCATGGAAATGTTATTGTTCTTGTTCTAGGCAAGTTACCATGGATACCTGGTTAGTAGATTGCGGTGCTTCTAGGCACATGACAGTTTACCGAGATTCTTATACTATGTGACACTCATGGATCTTCTTCATGAAGACCAAGCGCTGGCATTGAGATAGGAGTGTACATGATTAGGTACTGATGCATCACAGGGAGTGGATGTCCTAGGGACATGTTGTAGCTATTGAGAGCTACCCACAGACCTTGGTTGCATGGGGTGAAGTCATGTTTCACTATGGATATCCGAGGATGTATAGTTTTGCATGTTCAACAATCAATGGATGTGAGCTCGTGTGGTATCAGAGTTGGAGTTTGTGTCTCATGGAAGTGACACTTGGTTGCTAGATACTTGGTGTAGAAGGGAGCAGTGAGGCTCCAATATGTGGTTACCGATGAGAAGGTTGCAGATGTGCTGACAAAGTCGTTGTCAAGGACGAAGTTCGAGTACTTCAGGGACAAGCTCGGCGTAGTCCTTTTTCAAAGGGAGTTATGGCTTCAGATGTTATCGTAGGGTAGTGGATGTCATGATGACATGTTGTAGCCATTGGATAGCTACCCACCGGCCCTAGATGCATGTTGAAGAGACGAGGTACATATGTTATTGCAGGGTACTGGATGTCATCATAAGATATCCAAGTTTTATGCTGGAAATTGGATAGTCTCATGATGACATGTTGTAGCTATTGGAGAGCTACCCACCGGCCCTGGATGCATGCCGTGAAGTCACAAGGGTGCATGTGATGAGGTACAGATGCATTGCAAGGTAGTGAATGTCCTAGGGACATGTTGTAATTATTTGAGAATTACCCACAGGCATTGGATGCGTTGGATGTGAAGTCACAAGGGTGCACATGATGAAGTACATATGCATTGCGAGGTAATGCATGTCATGGTAACATGTTGAAGCTATTTGAGAGCTACCCACAGGTAATCTTCAGAGGTAATCTTGGCATAATGTAGAATGTCTCCCTCGTTGAGAGGGAGTGTTGATGTTTTGGGAAGCATTGGAAAGACATTCTACTAGATTGATAATTAGTTTAGGAGGGTTCAATTAGCATAAATCAACAGAGTGGTTGCCCCTTCCATTGATGGAGAATGTCGGGAATGTGGTCACTATAGAGGAAGAGCTTGTGGTAGGATTGACCCGAACACGAAGCATGTGATAAACCCAATGTCGGTTGTTAAGCCTTTGCATATTGAGGGCACTACTCCTTTGAATGGGTTGAGGCTTGTCTCTTTGTTTGGTGATTCTGCATTGGCAATTGTGGGTGAGGGTTTGATGACCAAGGGGATCTCCTTGAACTCTTATTAGGGATTGGGATCGAAGCATGTTTGCCTACTATTTAACTCAGAAGTTGCAACTTGCCATGTGTTACAATTTGGAACCTGAAATATTGTTAGATCCCTTGCCAATGCTCAAGCTTGGAGGGTGGATTTCAACCTAGAGGATCGTGGGAAGGCTCATTATTCACTTTGGTTGGAATTCCCAACCCTTCCTACTAAAATATGTGCCCTTGTTGACCTGTTTGCCCACATATTTGGCAAAGTTCTTATCCCTGATGGCTAACAAAATCCGTTCAAGGTGAAACTAAGCATGTGTGTGGAGGCGGATTTGAAGTGGAGGCTTCTCCCTTTCATTTCAATTTGCTCCAGTGTTGGAGTTAAACAACAAAAGTTTTGGTACCTAAATCCTTTGAATGCCTATTTTTCCTGTATCCCTCTTTGCCTATTTTGGTACTTGATTAGAGATTGCCCTCTTTGTATCCCCAAGCCAATTGAACTTGCGAGTGCAGGTGGTGATATGGCACCTACTTCTTAGTGCAAAGGGACAGTTGGCACCTCTATGGCTTTGGGTCATGGAGTCAAGGGTGGTGGCCCCTATGTGGCTACTGGTGTGAGGGTAGATAGTTCTCCCTCTAGTGATATAGGTACGAGAGCAAGTGGTTTTGTTTCTAGTGGTTCAAGTATAAGAGCATGTGGCTCTTCAACAAGTGGTTTAGATATGGTTTTAGTGTGAGTCTCTAGTGGCCTAGTGGTCTAGCCTAGGGTTAACAATTCTTCCTTCATGCTAACACAACCTCAAGAGCACTAAAACAGAGACCTTGTGATCAAAGGTAGTTCGGTTCAACCCTAGGTCCAACAACATGGAGATTGATCTAGGATGGCAAATTAAGTCTAACAAGCAGTAGGAGGTTTCCTACCTTGCTTGTGTGGACAAATCACCAAGATATTTGAGCCCTAAGTTGTAGGTGAAGTCTTATAAGGAAACAATGGTTCGCTCACCCAATCATTGTACTACAACATTGAATGGGTTTGAGATGGATAACCAATACAATAGTTTAGGACTTCATTTTCCTTTGGAATGAATCTCTCTCTACATCTAACCCTTTCTTCATTTCCATAATTGTTTGCAAAGGTTGTATCATTTATTTTCGGGTTAGATCAGCTAAATTTCAGCCCCAACAAGTCCCCTTGTTGGCTGGAATTTATTTCTGGGTTTTGACCCTGAGGGATTTGAACCCCAAATCTGCACTGTCATCTCCAGCTTGCTGGAAATCACATTTTATTGTAGATCCAAGGCTCTAGTGCATTGGTAATCATTCATATATTGCTGCCCTRACCTTCCCACCCACAGATCTGTTGATCTTARGTGTTAATACACTTGTGGGATGCCTAGAAAGGCCATTCTCTTTGTTGGTTTCTGCGTTTTGTTGTCATTTTGCAGATTTGATATCTTTAAACAGCAAGGAAACACTCCATTTCCAGCCACCTATTATCARGTACATCAAGCAAATCTTCCAGTGAAGTGGTCAGGATATCTACCTCATCCTTTTCTATTTGTTTAGTGTCATATTTCTTGATATTTGGGTGAGTTTAGCTTGTTGGTCTAAGTTTATTTTTCAGTTCATTGTCATAAACCAGCAAGGGTTATTTAAATAATAAGCTCATACCTTTATCTAGTGTTTATCATAGGCACTGGTCTACTGACCTTCATGGTGAAGTGTTGTCTAGGGAATCCTCCCAGAGTCCATTTGTGTAGGAGCTTGGCTCAAACATGGAAAGGGCAGGTGTTGTGGTGACATTTGGACACCTACCCTTGTGGTACCTCCCTAGCAACCTGAGGACCTTGACGAGCTGCTAGTTTGGTCGGTAACAGGCCTCTTACAGATTATGGCAGGCACCTCTTGCAACTCAATGAATCCCATGAGTTATTGATCCTAAATGACCTTCCCTACTTCCCAGAGTCTTGCTTCTCCACTTGTAGACCTCACGGGGGAGGTGCAAGTGTAGTAGATTATGTCGTCTCGTCAAGCTCTTCTCCCCTCTATCCTGATTTTATCCTTATTTCTATCCTGATGTTTGTAGATGATGTGATCCTTCTAGCCTCATCTCCCGACGAGTTGTAGAGACAGTTGGATGCCCTAGCCCTATGTTGTGACCTTTGTCAATTGATGATCAACCTGGGTAAAACCAAGGTCATCTTCTTCAACACGTTGAAGAAGATCCTCTTTGATCACCATTTCTTTTTCAAAGGAGAGGAGATTGAGATCACCAACACATTTATTTATCTAGGGGTACTATTCATAGGACCTTGCTTTAGTTTGTGGCATGCACTTCATCCTTGAGTCAACAAGGGGTATGGGTCCTTGGCCCTTCTTGAGAAGCAATGTTTCTGGAACCATTTTCAAGACATATCATCCAAGATACATGGACACTCTTATTTGACCCACAGTTCTATATAGTTCCGAGATTTGGAAACCTGGTTTACTAGAGTCTCATTGGTCTTTAGCAAAGTGAGTACAGATCATCCTCCTTCGCTACATCATCAAATGCAAGCACACGGTTCCTCAACCCATCATCCTCGCGGAGTTCAGTACTTGCCCCTTTTGGCTAGACAGTGTTTGGTCTCATCTCACTCCTGCACCACATTCAAATCTTCGTTGATATAGCAAAGGGATGAGACCAATATCCATACTTAGCCTACTGCTCATCAGAGTCTACTGCATCAGCTAGCTCACTTGCTTGGTCTTGATGCTAATACGACAAGGTCTTAGATCTCCTAACTTTTGTTGGTATTACGATGCACCAACTCCCTCTGTTTAGATATTCCCTCTGTGCACCTGACCACCTCTTACCAACCAGACAGGATATGAATACAATCATCTGATAGGATATCTACAGGCGGTTTGTACATGTCACTTGGATAAACCCTCGAGGTGGACTATGTCTAAGGATGGCCTTCTATGTTGAGCACTTCATGGTTATGAGGTATGGACTCAGTGTTTGACCCCATTACACACTTCGCCATTAGATGCAAGCTCTCTGAATCTCCTTGGGCCAGTTCAGAATTGGCTCTCATAGACTACGGATTGAGACCAACGATTATAGTGATCAATCATACAGGATCTGCTAGTTGTGCCATCTCTGAGAGATTGAGATTGAGGAGCACTTTATCTTCTGTTGTCTGGTTTACTAGGAGATCTGAAGATGGTTCTACTGTCTTTTCAAAGAGCTACAAAATCTTGGCAGCTTCTTTAGGTACCCTGACCAAAGATGCCTGGCCTTATACATGTAGGAGGCCCTTCGTCTCTGCTCTTCTATCCTCCATCCGCTACCACATCCTAGACCAACTTCCACCCAACAAATGTTGTTGATTGCAGCTTCATGAGACAACCTCCAGATCGTTCTCCTTTGGACAGAGTTGAGACACCTGTGAGAGAGAGCCCAAGTGTTGGGTGTGCCCATGTGATAGGTGTGCGTCAGACTCTGGACTGAGTTGTGATGACATGTGGTCTCTTGTCTACTCCTATGCACTGAGTTGAGATGACTTGAGATGGTCTCCTGCCTTGTACTCCTCTGGACTGAGTAGAGTCGGCTTGAGATGGTCTCCTGCCTTATACTCCTATGGACTTAGTTGAGTCAGCTTGAGATGGTGCTCCAGATGGTACTCCTGTGGACTCTGTTGAGTTAATCTGTTGAGTGTGACGTCCTTGTGGCTGAGCACAGGTGGACATGTCCCTAGTGGTTGAGCACTAGAGGATGAGAGAGATCCTTGCTATATTGTCTAAGAGTAAGATTTACTTGTAACCCTAATTATGTTGTGAAGGGTACAAGTCGGCCCCACCAAGTGAAAGATAATTAATAGTGTAATGATTAATTATATTATTGAGTTAATGAGGTCGACCCTATTGTGTCAATAGACACACCTTTTGTTGTGTCAATTCTTGTATAAATAAGAGTGGATCCCCATTGTGGATCACACTCACTCACTTGTCATCCCATAATTTCAGCAAGCACTTGTACAACTGAAGTGCGCACCTGTCTTGGGCGCTAGTTTCTAGGTTTTGTAAGCACCCTCTTGTGTGCTAAGTTCTATGGTGTGGGGGGGATCTTCTCTTGAGAATATAGCAAAGGATTGTTGGGTTTTTCCCTTGATTGAGAAGGGTTTTCCCGGGATATTTCTTGTGTTCTTGTGCATGGTTATTCTTCTTGTGATCTTGGTTATTGCAGCACTTGTGTATGGTGTTGTTGCATTGTTTATGGTTCAAGTACATGCTAAATTGAAATAAACCACATGTGCATGAGCTAAGCATTAAAATTTAACAACAAATAGATACCTTTTTTATAGTGCTTCTAACTAGGGGCACCAAGTAGTGAATGGATAGAGATGATCCCAAATCAACGAGGATAAGGGGCATTATTTCTACTTCTGTGAGACCCCAACAATGTCGCTAGACCAAACCTCATAGTAGTAATCAGACCAGTCACCAAACCAGAGCTCATATTAGCAATCAGACCAATCCACAGACTATACCTCATATTAGCAATCAAACTAGTCGCCAGATGAGATCTTCCAGACCACAGCAACAAGACCTTCCTTCCAGACAACAACAGAGCACTCATTCCATCTCCTCTTCTGATTATTCTTCCAGTCAGACATCTATTATGAGTTTTCTTCATTCAACCTCAAATGTTAGGAGAGATGATTCCAGTGGACCAAAGTAGCCTCGTACCACTGGTACCATAGATTCTAGATCTACTCACCTTGTACATCTCTCCCCTAGATCGCCTCTTCATTTTTTGAGTCGACTCTCTAGGTTTTAGAATAGACTTCTATTCTATTTTACTTCCCACTTCTTGCTTTTTATATAGGAGTCGCTTTAGCACTCCCTCTTTGTATACATATCATTGTACCGAACAGTCACATTGACCTACTTTAATGGTCATTTGTCAGGCATTTATACACAATCTTATCTTATCTTATCTTATCTCTCTACACACAAACACAAAATATGGACCTATGTCAAATATAATTGGAACAATATTATCTTTGATGGATGTAAATCTATATGTTTAAGGTTGTTTGTGTAGCATGGGGCTTGAATTGAATGCCTTACATTCTTGTAAGGATCATGTTGTGTGGAATACAAAAAATCATATCTTAGAATCCCAGTATCTCCATAAATGCAATCAAATGGAGGTATGGGGTCAGAGAGACGAAAAGGCAAATTAGAAATGATATTTTTATTCACACACAAATAGACTAGTACTTACCTATGTCAAGAAAATAAAATGATACTTGGTTACTTCACAATACAATATTTAATGTATGCCAATTCTTAACAAAGGTCCAATCCCTTAATTACACCAACATTTCTAGTATGACTTTGTTTTGAAATATTGACACAAAATCATAAATTTCATATTAAACTGACCAATCAAGCATTACTCATATTTTATTTTCTTAAGTAATAGCCATGACAATAATGTTTGATATTATTTAAAATTCCGAAATTTAGACATTTTATGAATTAATATTTTTTGTGGAGTTCAGCAATACATGCTCGTGCAAATATACATAAAATCATAACGATGTAGGGTCCTGCAATTATAAACTGTTATAATTAGAGAAGTAAAGATCTAAATTACAGTCTTTTCAATTTTCAGTTATATAGAACAGCAAAGATCTAAATTAAATCAAGCTTTAGAACAGAAATGTAAAGCAATAGGAAATCTGAACTGTGGTCTGCTAGATAGTCAGATCAGAATTAGGAAAATAAAATCAGAATGTAAACAGCAAGTAGACTTAAACATTTAAACCTATTTCTGAGTGTGCACAATGCTCAGATCTGATTTAGAATTTTAATTCTATTCATAGACAAAGATTAGATCCAGACATAAACTCTTTATTAGTAAGCAGGATAGATAGATCTAAATATTAGATTTCTAAAATGGATCTAGTCAATCACTTATTCCAGAAAGATCAACCAGGACAGATCTAAGCAAAAGGATTTCTGTGTTAGATCTAAACAAAGATAAATTTCAGAATCAAAGAACACACAGATCTAAAGTTTAAACAATTGGATCTGAACCGTAAAGTAACTTACCTTTGAAGTCTTACCTGTGATCACTGAAGGAGTTCATGCCTCACACAAGGGATGAAGTGCCACAAAAAATATGCTCAGAAAAAGTCAAGGATCATAGATCTACCTCAAGGGTTAGATCTCTTGCCAAGACAGTGATCAGACTGATTTGCCACCAAGGAGAAAAACACACTTAAACATCACACAGGAATTTCTGGGATCAAACCCTCATGCACACATAAAGTTTCCAGGAATCAAACCCTTATGCAGGATAAGATAGAAAATGGTATGGCTGTCTTAAATGATCAGCTAGAGGGGCCACGGCTCAATAAAGGGGCCAGATCTGAACAAGAGAAGAGGGACGACAGTCTCTTGGAAGAGGTCTAGGGCACCAGGCTTGCTGTGGGAGAGGGTGGCAGCTTCAATCCTCAATACACAGGTACACACAGCATAAAGCAGCCCTTCAATGACAGCTTAAGGAACCCTTGAATCATCCCCAAATAGAGAGCAGGCATCAATAACCAGGAGGCTGAAAAATGGCCAAAATAGGAGGGTCGAACTGTCACAAGAAGACCTCAGCAACTGTTGCAAAAGGGGGCCGCAGCAAGCAAGGAGAGATCCGCCTCACTTTAAAAGAGTGTATGTAAAAGGTAGAAGGGAAGGGTCTTATTTATACTTTAGACTAGGGTTAGGCTAATGAAAGATAATAATAAAAATAACATAATTAATTAATATAAATATTAATTAAATATGTTATATTATTTAATTAATATTTTTCACTTAACCCCTAAAGCAAAAATACAAAATCCCAAATAAACTCAAGCTCAAAAACCAAGGATGAGGGGGTTTAGGTGGGGTTACTTGGTGGCAATGCTTGTCCATATAATTCTCAAGGTGACCATTTTAACGTTATCATCACTGCATATGGGATACATCCCTCATGTGGTCATGCCCGCCTTCTTTCAAAGAGGTTCACACACCAACAACTACCTGATCAAGGACCAGGTTGCCCCAG
>SNQJ01S0211820.1:0-15871 GCA_010110895.2 Picea sitchensis | reverse complement strand
ATACGTATGCTCCTAACCTCATCCATCAGGGGGCATCTGTTATCACTAAAATTTCGTCTGCACATGGCGACAAGAACTCCACATCATCAAAACAGCAATGAAGTCATTCATGGCACTGAATTAAGTTCACAGCATTCCAGAAGAGTCAAAAACTATACAAAGTAACCAAAAATTGAAGGGCTCTTTACAGCAGCTTGATGCACGCGCATATGCGCAGGACAAAAACGTGTTACTAGCGCATGCGCACCCGACGCGCTCCTGTCAACACAAAAACCCGCGCATCTGCTAATACGGTGCATTAATTGCATAAGTCGGCCTCCTGACCGCCTATGGACCGGCCCCCAAGATGATTTGACTCTTGAATCAGAGTCAGCTCTGCAAATTCGGCGAATTAATGACCTAAGTGAACCCTAAACAGGTCCGTGTTCACACCGGAAGTTGGTTACGTGACAGCCTGGAAAAATGCTATAAATAGCCGTGAAGACTCACTATTTTAGCAGAGAATTCAAAGAAAAGTTACGCTGTCCAGATGATTCAGAGCTCAGTCTTTGACAAACAATCCATCAGCGGCCTAACTCAGAGTTCTTTCACCACTCAGTTCAGTTCTATTCATTTTGTAAGGAAAGCATTGTGTTGAGGGCCCCGAAGGACCTTCCGCTGGAGGGAGAGGGAACCCCTGTCTCTGTCTTCAGCGTGTGCTCTGGTTTCATTAATAGACCAAGCCTGAAACCATTTGATGACCCCTGTGTCTCATGTTTGATGTTTTGTTTATTTTCGAATTGCTATTTGCTTTCAGTTGTTAGTTAGATTGTAGTTAGTTTGTTTTCTGTTAACCCTATGCTACCACAGATGTTCTGCCCCGATGAACCCAACAGGGCATGCAGAGCGCTCTCCATTTTGCTCACCTGGTGACCGTTTGAGCGCGAACAACCTCTCCAAAGCTTGACCAATCATAATAGACAATTCGTATATTGGGGTTTTTTCTTGAAGTGTCACTGGTTTCATTTGGTCTCGAGGCTTTGTGAATCTCAAATCTGTTCTAGGTCCTCGAGAGCTTTATCGGTCCACTTGTGTTTGGTCCTCTAGAAAAAATTTGGACTTTGATGTCCTTCCCTTACGTTCGGTCCCAAATGTTGACTGTACCTACATAGAGGCTAACTACGAGTTCATAACCGTAGTGGCCTTTCCTAGGTATCTACAGAGGTGACTGTGGGTCAATTCCCATGGTACCTAGGGAAAACATCATATAACACTTTTAGTACCCTTGGAAGGTGATCTAGAATGGCTGTTACATGGAGGTTGAGGTAACTTCTTCTTATATATTCATTGGAGGCTTGGCATCTCATCTTTGGAAGACCCTTGAACCTATGGTTTCTTAATTGATTGCTTTTATTTTTCTTAGGAGTGTGTTTCTTTGATTTTTGTAGTCAACCTTAGGATCATTAAATTTTTCTGGTTCAAAGACCTCACACTATACAAGGTATGGATCCTAAAATTTAGGAACCTTAACACAAAGTTTCTTACAAAGGAATGATCGAAGATAAAAAATATGAGACTGGGAGTGTAGCTCCTGGAAGTGGCCAACACATAGAAGAACCGATCAAAACCTTTGTATAAATCCGTGCATATTACACAAATCCTATTTTTACTGATCCACTTGGCCTACCACTCATTGATCCACCATCCATGAGATATATTGATGTCTATTCTTCTTACAATTTATCATCCATTTTAGCCACTAGGTGATCTTTAGGCATGAATCAACCGAATTTTGGTTTCCTAGAAGGACTTCTGAATTTATTTTTATCCACAACTCATATAGTTGATACTATTGGTGTGAATACATCTCCCTTTGCACATGGGTCTGGTAATATTCCTGCTTCATTATTTTTGCACATGCACACACCAAGTGTTTTACTTGGTCATCACATCGGTCAGATGGAAAAAAATTAATTCATTCACAAAACCATGGTTACAAAATATAATTATCCTCCATATTAAACCTTACATATGAGTACACCCTACATTGAAGGTCAATCTTCAATAGGAGGACAACCTTTAGCTGGAGTGAAACCTTCAACTAGAGGGAAATGTTTTACTAGGGGGAAACCTATGTGGTTTCAGCATAAAAAAACATAGGGACAATGTTCTAGGTGGATATTGGTGGCCACCCACCTTTTCCAACTCGCTCAAAACAATTTTCTGGCAATTTTGGCAATTTACTACTTTTAGCAGTTTTTAACTTTCGGGACCATTTTGAGGGCCTAAATGAAGTTTTTTCAAGATAGATATTCTTGATGATAGTTGAATGCTATGATTTATCCCCAAAAATTAATATCCTCAATGATACCTTTCCAACGATCTATCATGAACCCCAAACAGAGATTGTATGCCAAAGTTACGCCCCTGAGAAGTTGATACACCAAACTACCCAAAACGAGGTCCACAAAACTGTTGGATTTTCATCTTCCGGGGTTAGGGTTTTGGATTTTATTTATGATAAAAATTCCTTTGGAGGCTCTTTGCAGCCATCACATCTCTTCTCAGAGATAATATGCCACCATTCTAGCGAGTCTTTCACTCTGTTATTTTACAGTCTTTGTACATTTTCACTCATTAATAAAAAATTGTGTATTATTGTATCTTTGTGTTTATGGTTTCATCTCTGATACATTTCTGTTATATTATTGGATATTAGATATATCTCTGTACATTTATTTATTATATCTCCACTCTCATTTCATGCCGAAAATAATCTGGATCAATGGTATCAGAACAAGTTGCTCTTGATCATTTTTTTTCAGTGCATGTCCCCGACGAGGTCCGAGTATAGAAATTTGGGTCTCGATCTTGTCTCTCTTGAATACAATTGCCATCACAGGTCCAAGAAAACCTCCATGGTAGAATAAAATAAAAATGATGGAGCAGATGATTCTATCAATCTATTGCTTGAGCAAGATCTCATGCGACAGAGGGATGAAATGATGGATAATTTTTACCACATCCTTTAATTCTTGCCGATAGAAACATGCACATATTCATCAAAAAACCACTTTGTAAGCACCTCTCCTTTAAAGGTACAGGTTAATTTTGATATTCCCGTATTTGAAGGTCTGATAGATGCGGATTCCCTAGATAAATGGTTAAATCTGCTAGAAGGTTATTTTTTTGTTCACCATTTTTACGATAGGGAAAATATCACCTTCGCACTCCTTAAATCTCTCCCCCATGCCAAACATTGGTGGGAAAATTACTGGGAGAAAATTTCCACAGAAGAGTCTAGAATATATGGGGTCGATCCCAGTTGGGATTTTTTTGTGGACACGGTAAAGTAACAGTATTACCTTGTTGGAAACTATGAGGACCAGTATGTGAGATGGACCACACTATGGAAAGAGAGGGGCCAAGAAGTTATGGAGTTCACCAATACCTTCCATACCTTGCACACCAAGCTAGGTATCAAAGACTCCGAACGACATTTGGTTCTGAAATACCATGGGGCTCTACATAGATACATCCAAATTAAAATGGATTTTCTGAACATATGATCACTCGGTGCTTCTTATCGATATGATGTTAAAATCGAGAAAAAATTTAAGTACCAGAACAAGTGGGAGTTAGGGTCTGCAAATCCTCAACAACTAAAGTATGATAAAGGTGACCCTAACAAATAGTCTCTAGAAAACTAGTCCAAGCGAAAGGAAAAGAAGGGTCACGGGAAGATGAAGAAGGACACCAAAAAATGGTGTGATTTCCACTAAATCCCCTAGCACAACACCGATGAATGTCATTAAAAATAGTCATTAGTGGCCAAAATCAAAGAGAAGGAGCCAAACCCTGACTCAGAATCCGATTTAGAAAATACTGATAGAAGAGAGATCATTGATGCAGACCTCACTGCTATTGTCATGACCCCAACAATTCAACTAGAAGAACCAACAGATCCTAAAGAGGGGGAGTGAATTTTTCATTCACATATGTGGGTGAAGGGGAATCCATTGCATTTTATTGTTGATAAAGGAGTCCATCGGAACCTCATCTCAGTAGAGGTCATCAAACAGTTGGCATTGTCGACAACATCACACCCAAAACCATACAACATATGGTGGATTTGCTAAGGAAAAGATTTATGTGTCATCAAACAGTGTTTATTTTCATATGACTTCCAACCCTTCAAAGATGATGTATTATGTGATGTTTCCCCGTTGGATGTATGTGATGTTCTCTTGGGCCAACAATATATGTGGAAGCACCATGCTATCTATGAGTCTCGACCCCATAGTGCCATTGTTACTCTGGGGGGGTCATCTCTACAGGATACCAGAGGTGGTTCTGACTACTGTCCCACCTAAACAGTTCCACAAGGTAGTATCTCATACTACAAAATTTAGCTTCTTCACAATCTGTTCAAAAGGTGAACAAAAGGATACTACAACTGCTACAGCCTTAGACCAAGCACCTTTTATCCAACATAAGTAGATCGAAAACACAAGAAAAAAAGAACACATATTCCTTCTTCACATAGACATATCATGTATCCAGACTGGTTGAAAAGGTCCAAACCTTTCAGCCACAGGTTCGTGAAAACCTTCAAAAATCTAAGCAACACAACTTCTCCAACAAGGAAAGCAACTCATCAAGATGCAAATTCAGCAAACTCTTTTCCCTGTTTCTTGTGCACTCAACACAATGGGGAACATTTATCACTAAGGAGGGATTATTGATATAGGTGGATATCGGTGGCCAACCACCTTTTCCAACTCGCTCAAAACAGTTTTATGGCAATTTTGGCAATTTACTATTTTTAGCAGTTTTTAACTTCCGAGGCCATTTTGAGGGCCTAATTGAAGGTTTTTTGGGATCAAGCTTCTCATTTATAGCCAAAGGCTTTGATTTATCTCCCAAAATTAATCTCCTCAATGATACCTTTCCAACAAGCTATTGTGCACCCCAAACGAAGATTGTATGCCAAAGTTACTCCCCCCCGAAGTTGATACACCAAACTACCCAAAACGGGGTCCACAAAACTGTTGGATTTTCATCTTCTGGGGTTAGGGTTTTGGATTTTATTTACGATAAAAATTCCTTTGAAGCCTCATTTTAAAATAATATTCTCATGGATGTGAGTATCCATCACATCTTGTCTCAGAGATAAGCTGCCACCATTCTAGCGAGTCTTTCACTCTGTATTTTTACAGATTTTGTACATTTCACTCATTAATAGAAAATTGTGTATTACTTTATCTCTGTGTTTATGGTTTGATATTTGATACATTTCTATTATATTATTTATATCCGAGATATCTCTATACATTTATTTATTATATTTTCGCTCTCATTTCGTGCTGAAAATAATCCAGATCAGACAAGATATTCTTGCAAGTCCTTCTATCCATACTACCACTGGCCTATATCCTGGATAGGCATAACCAAGAGTTGCTAATCCTTTGTGGGTTCAACCTAATCTGGAGGGAATTCCTTAGCAAGGAACTTTTCCCTATAAATCTATAAACCCCATGATTCCAACACAACATTCCCCTCAAACACAGTATATGGTAGGTCCATTGGGCCAATCATAATACATGGGGGGACCATCAGGTCAATATCAATATGTAGGTGTTCCATTTGTTAAATCACAGTGCATGGGTGGACAGCCATGAAAACCAACATAAATAGGTGGAAAATCAATACAACCACCTTACATGGGTGGACAACCTGGGAAATCACCATACATGGGAGGACCTTTAAGTCAACCACCATACATGGGAGGACCATCTAGTTTTTCTATCTCGCGGCAACCTAGATATGGTCCTACTGATTTTCCCATTCCACATGGTTACCACCAATATCCACACCATAATCAACAACTTTCATTCTTGGCTATGTTATATCTTCCAGATATGTCACACTTAACAAACGATCCCATACAACATGCCCCATTTTGGCCTAACATCCCTTCCAAATTACCATCTGACATCCCAAGATTTGACGAAAAACCTGGGGAAGATCCTAACAATCATGTTTTGACTTTCTATTTATGGTGTTATTCAAACTCCTTGATGGATGACTCCATTCATCTGAAACTTTTTTAGAGAACAATTACAAGTGCAACAACCAAATGGTATATTGAGCTACCGCGTAACTCCTTTGTCGACTTTAATTCTCTTGCCATGGCTTTCCTGACACATTTCTAGTTGCTTATATGGTATGATACCGGTATAGATATTTTGACCTCACTCTATAAATCCTCTTCCACCCACATATATGATCATATTCATGAGTGGATATGAAAGAGAGGGTTGATTAAAGCTTTAATTCTGGACCAGCTCCTCACGGATTGGTTTACAAAGTATCTCTTTCCACCCATTACCAGATATTTTTCTCTAAGAGATTTTGTTACCGAGTAGCGGGCTATCAATCGTGCTCAATGTTTGGACTTGGTATATTCCCAATTTGACAAAATTTATGATATGATCTCTGAGGCTCCTCTCCTGTTGAATGATCTAACAAGACTTGCTTTAGAACTAGGTTCCATTTCAAACATCAAAATTAATTCCTCCCTTGCTCATACCTATGAGGTTATTCCATTACAATCTACTTCATATCAACAACCAGGAGGTAAGAATAATAACAAGGGTAAATCCAATAAATCTTCTAACCAACATGATACTAAAAATGCTCATGATACTCAACCGAATAGAAAAGATAATTTTCCTTCCATGATTTGTATGGAGGACCACTACATGAAAGATTTCCCTCATTGAGAGGAAGTCAATAACTTTCTAAAAGGTACCTCCCTACTTGTAGTATTAACTGACCCTTTCCCAATTCCTCAACAACATCTGGTTGAACAAAATCCCTCCCTTCTGCAAGGGGGAAATGCAGGTGATTCCCATGATGGGAATGCTTCCTCAAATGCCTCTTAGGTCTATATGTGTAAGGAGGCAGTTAATTTAACGACCCAATCAAAGCCTTATGACAATATTCTAGGTAATCATTTCAATGGAAAGGGTATCAATCAACTCTCCACATACACTCCTCCTCCATCTTCCACCCCTCTTCATATTGAGAAGCCAATTTCTGACGCAGTCTTGTGCCCTCCCAAGAATACAATTCGAAAAACGACATTTAATCCAAGTTACTGTGCTTCCAAAAACTAAAATATTGTTGAATATATGGCACAAACACCTTGTTCTCTATTAGCCCTCCAAGTTCTATAGAACTGTCCAAGTCAATGTAGAACCCTGTTGTCAACAATTGGAGATATGGATATAGAGGAATCAAATATGATTATGTTTAATATAGACGATTTTAATTCCAGGCTCTCCCATCACTTAACATTCCAAATTCAAATTTTGGTTTTTGGAAAGAATATCCATCGCACTATTTTGGATGAAGGAGCCTCCATCTTTGTCATGTCTTTGTTGTGCTGGAGAGCCATTGGTTCTCCCAAACTTAACTAGTCTCCTACCACCCTCAAATCATTTGATGGACGTGGTTTCCAGCCTCATGGAATCTTGCAGTCTTTTGATGTGACATTGAAGGGTAAAATGGTTTCAGTTGATATCGAAGTGGTTGACGCACCCCTAGATTACAATTTGTTACTTGGTCATATTTGGTTCTATGCAATGAATGCCATCGCATATTCAATGCTTCATATTTTACAATTTCCCCACATCAAGGGAAAATTGTCATTGTTGACCAATTTGACTATTGCACTCCATATCTCCACAATTCTAGAGAAAATAATGTCCCTTTTCTAAGTTCCAATATTGGCTATGAGAGTGTAGGAGTAGGTATCCTTAAGGATTCCTCTCTCATGGGGATTTTTCCTTTTCCTCCTCCTGACACCCTACAAGTTTCTACGTTAAATATGATTTCAAATCATGTGCAACAATCCCTATAATCACTTGATCCTTTGGTAGTACTTGGTATTTACGAGCATAGTTTATTGTCTCTATAAATCTCGTTAAAAAATGAAACATTTGATCCTCCATTCAATTTGAGTCCTCCTCTATATCAAATACTTGAACCTTTTTTTCCTATGCCTACTGAAAATATTCCTATTAGTATCCAAACACATAAACGAGGAAATGATGCTTAGGGGGAAGGTCTCTAGCATCTGGACATCATGTTGTAGTGAAGCCAATAACTTCTATCATGCAAGCTGGGGGGAAAATACCTCTATACAAATTCACTTCTAGGAGTGATCCTCGGTTGTGGGTCATTCCCATCGTAACATAGTATTTTTTTCTATACCAAGCTTAGTCTTTGTTCTTTATCGTGCTCTTTAATACACTAGAATAGGTTGCCTATTGGGCCCTTCATTTTTGATAAGGAATTGTGCAAGTTTTGGACTAGTATGAGTGCGCAAGATCAAGAAGAAGGTGGACAACAAAGTGAGAAAAAGAAACAGAAATCAAGTGTGAAAAGGACAGCGCAACGCCAACAAAGAAAAATAGGTTACAACAGAATAAGAAAGCATGAAAGCAAAGATACAAGACACAACCTAGCTTATATATAGGGATGAATATGATTGTAAAAGGGTTCAGTTGAATTGTGAATGTGTTCAGTTCAATATTTCTCTCACTGTTGATGTCTTAGTTGTTGTCTATTGTAGAGAAGTTGGGTTCTGAGTCTGGAATGTAACCTGCACACCATTTTGGGAAATAGAGCTCTGTGACATGAGTCCAAAGCCAAGAGTCTGTAACAGAGCATTGTTGTGTGTCTCTGAGTTTGTAAATGAAGAAATATCTAAAGATAATCTGAAGAAGGATCTAAATTTTCAAAATATGTTGTGTATTCATGTGTTATACTTATTCATTATAGTACTTCTTTATGGTTTATGAGTTCCACATGATGTCTTTGTGTTTAAATGCTTGTTCGCAACATAAGTAGGTTCATTTCTTGCACACATGAGTTCAAATTTGTTTAGTAGTTAGATGTCTTGCACAAGATCAGGATGAATCTTGAAGGTTCTATGAATCCTCCTAAGTCTTTTCCTTTCCCTTCCCTATCTAATTGTCTTAGCAATGCTTTGGGTGAGACTTCTTCTCTTCGAAGGAGATGAAAATTCCAATGCTCTAGACTACTCAATGTCTTTTGTTGGTAACCTGAGAAGGACCCTGGTCTGATCAAACTTGTGCCAACAAAAAGGTTCCGTTGTCAGGGCCTATGTGAAAAGGGAACCTGTAGGGAGGATTATTTTGTGGATTCACAGATCTAATATTGACCAATGGTGGGAAAGAAACTGTGACGCCTTCATATGGAATTAAGCAAATATGAGGGGAAAATCGGTGGAAGATACTCATGAGGCAATATTTTACTCAGAAAGATCGAGTGACCAATACAAGATATTCTGGGTTAAGTTCTCGGAAGAAATTTTCCATTGGATAAATAGGCTCCAAGAATCTTTAGAGTTCCAAGAATGAGTCAAGAGAACTTGTACTTGGGACATAGAAAATATTGCAGCACTTCATCGGTTGGATCGTCCAGTCACACGAGCAATTGATTTCTGGGTCAATACCACATTAGAAGGATACATTATCGAGTTTGCAGCTGAGAACCACCAATATTTTTTACAAGCATAGGAAAATTTCAAGAAAGACGCAAGGGGAAGACTGTTGAGAGAAATCCCCCTATGGATTAATTTTTTCTTGATGGAATAGGGGATGTTGTCTATGACCTTGACTGATATGGCAGTGTAAACACCCTCGCTTGGGGTAGGGTGAGGATGGGGTAGATTCATGGCCTAAGAGAGGAGAAGGGTTATTAATGGACTCAAGATATGAGAGAGACTTGAAAATATCCGCCATAGTTGAGAAGTGGTGGTGCTGAAAGATCAATAAAGAAACAAGACAGTCCGATAATTTGCAAAAAGAAGTTGGACCAGGAGAAGTAGAGGAAAGACAGATGGAAGAGTTGTAGAAGATGAGGAGATAGGAAAGATGGGCCAGTAAAATATTAAGTGAGAGATAAGTGTAGATAGAAAGAAGTCCCCAGGAGGTTGGACAAGAAGGAGAAGGTGTATACATAAGAGAGGAGGAAGCCGACATGAATCTTGAAGAATAAAGAGAAGATTCAGCCCCGATGCCAGGAAAGATCGAGAATACAACTAAAGAGACCGCTCCAGTGGAAGAAAATGAGACCCCACATATGTTATAAGTCTAATTTTCACCCAGCCCGCATACCTGGCCTCAGGCCCTATTATTTGCCAATTTTTTGAGCCAACCTCTTCTAACAATCCCTCTTTTTGAGCCATACGCACCCTAGCCTTCTATAGCCCACGTGTGCAATCATGCATATGCATGTAGGCCTTCTCCAGCCTGCATATACTGGCAAAAGCATGAAAAATGGAAAGTTGCAGACTGGAAATAGAGTTTCGAGAAATTGCTAAAACTGTTTGACTACCTATGGCTAGTCATTCAAATGGATAACTACCTATAAAATAAGGGGTAGGGGTCCCATTTAAGAGGAGAAGAATAAGAGCATAGAAACTCTGCCCAAATTTATCCCCCCTTTTTCCCCAATTTCCTAGAATTGTATTGTGAGGTTGAGTAATTGGTGCGTTTTGAAGAGGATCCCAGAACCAGGTTCGAGGAGTGGTGTCGGCCACATATTGTAAGTTTACTCTTGTGAATATTAATACAAAAAGGAATACTTTTTTCATCCCACTATATTATGTGTTCAAATTGTGTATTTATTTTATGATATTGTCACATCTAACCCAACAATTAGTATATGAAATGCATGTTTGCAGCTCCCTATTAGTCTATTTATGAATGTAGGTCATATTTGGGAGGAGGGTTGTAGTCAAGAAGTGAGTGAAAGTGAAGGGATCGACATCAAAAGAAGGATTTAAGGTAGAGTTGCCTAATCTTGTTTGCACCTTTGTATTGCATGAATGCGGGGTTTTGTGTTGGGAGAATAGGAAAAAGTAGAGACCTTTAAATGGTCATTTTCTGCATGCATGATTAGATACCTTAAATGCTAAGTCCATAAGCGATATTTCCCACTCACATTCAGAAATAAGGACTCCACTGGGGAGTCTCTAGGGTTCTTTGGGGATTTTTTATTGGGTATTTTGAAATTGGTTTTACTTCCTTTTTTGAGTTTCTGCAAGAAGTCTGAGTGTTCAGGGGTTCTGGTTCTCAATACCAGTCTTCCCTGCTCTACTTACCTGACTATTTATTTTTTGTTTTTGAGAGTCTTAAGAGGCATACACGCCCTGTAGTAGGATAACACACGTATGCACACACCCTGCCTTTGGTCAACCTACGTATGTATGCCTGCTGATGAGCTGCTAGCTGCGTGTCTGAGAACCCAGGAAACCCTTCTCAGGAAGAGGTAGTCATCCTCTCCTTTGTAGAAGTGATCCTTCTTAGGGATATGCTAGGTCCTTCTAGGTCTCTCATTGAACAATCCATATTCAAGTAAAAAGCTCAGGATTAGCTTTGTTTCGCTATATTTTTCTTACCTCTTTGCATGAAAGTAAGTTGTTTTTTACCTTTAAGGGGTGATGGCGTTCAATACCATTATCCTCTGTTGAAGCTTAGATGCTTATTTTCTTCTTTTTCTTTGAAGGTTTTTAGAGGCAAATGTGGCCTACAGTGGGCCTGCCTGCATGCACACGCACCCTGCCCCTCTACAGCCCACGTATGCACGCTAGCTGTTGAAGAGAAATTCGTGTACCTGTCCAGAAAAGTTTGTAGAGGAAATCATCCTCCTCCCTGTCAAGTTTTTACTTCCCAGGGTCTTTCTTATCTGAATGTGGTCTCTATCATAGCAGCTTAGCCTAGGTTTGGACTCCATTATGTCTTGCTTTTTCATTCAAAGTCTTCTTTTGTTTCTTTGTTAGGTTTTTTGATGAGATAGCGAGTCAGTCTGATCTTCCTTCTCGGTTGTCAGTATCCCCCACAGTCAGTGGTTGGCCAGAAAATTTTCTTGGCCTTGTCTTGTCTAGGATTTTTTACCATGTTTTGCTTCAGAAAAGGAGAAAGCTTCCATCTTTAGTTTTTCTTGTTTTTTGAGGCACAATAAAAAAAAAGTAGATTCTTTGTTTGTTTGTTTAAGTAGTCAAGTGTTTGCACAGATTATCAGGAAAAAGTTCATTTTGATAAGTTCTTGGCTGATTGACTTAGGACAATAAGTAACTCTAAGTCGAGTGAAAGCTTGTTTTCAGTTTCCTGTCCAAAGATCTTAGAAAGAAATTTTGAAAAATTAGTTAAAGTAAATTCTTTTTGAAGAAGTAGTTTTGTTTTAAGCACTTTGCATGTTCTTCTTTTTGTCGCTATAAAACATCACTAGTTTCATTATCATATCCTATGACTTTAAAAACAACCACTAAAATAAATGTTTAAATAAAATCTGTTAGACTTTATGTTTTATAGGGTACACCAACAAGTCTAGGACTAGATCCTTGATTTAGGTTGGAGAGGAAACTCTTCAAGGCTACCAAACACAAACATAAAAGTCTGAGCTAGGGAGTGTTCAAAGTATAGTTACCATGAAATTTGTCTAGGACCCCCCTCTATCACAGGGGATAAAAACGAGGTCGTGTGCAGAAAGGTAGCGGAGATAACCCCTCCAAAACTGGACCAAGCATAGTGGGGAACACATATAGAGGGCTTGTCCTAGGATTCTTTCATTAGCACTTGACACGGAGCTTCATGGGTCTTGAATCCGTTCGAGGTCCTTAGTTGTCTTCCAGAACAATTTCTCTTGATACCCTGGATAGGTTTCAGGCTTGATACCTTGCTCATTGTGGTCCACCCGGTTGTCGACTGTACTCGCCTGGCAACTGTTCGCGAGTTGGTAACCTAGTTGCCTATCATTCTAGTGAGTTACACAGGTGACTACGGGGGTATACTGTGGTACCTAGGACAAAAATTGGGCCACACTTTGCAGAGTATACCCAGAGGGTGCTTTCATATTCGAGTTTCACTTGCACTGGTAAGTTGCTCTAGTGTTGGTTGTTGTAACTGTTCTTCCAACTAGCTAGTGATTGCCTATTTTATCTCATAGGAATTTTTTGACAGAGTGTGTTTGTTTCTCAATTGGTTAGAAATGCCTTAGCATGTCTCTAATCTTCTCACACAGTGGAGGATCAGTAGCTCCACCAGTCGAGAAGGCTTCTTGGGCTACCACTGTTCGATCTAGAGCCAACCCCACCACCGCTAAGGCCGAAGCTAGACCAACAAGGGTCATTTGAAGAAAATAGGACATGGGTAACTATGTTGAACCCACCTTCGAGAGAAGAACATCTCATCCTGAAGGAACCAACCATCATTGACCTTGGAGTACCAGCTCTTGGTCCTAACAACCCTCCGATTACTGATCTTTCAGTGTCCATTGTCGTACAATTCTATCCTTACGAGCGTTTGGAAGGATCCCAAGCAGAGATGGAACCAAATCCCACAACTTCTTCAAGGAATTATCATATTCCCTCTACGACTGTCACAACTGGGGGTGTCCCACCTCCTAACCAATCATTGCCAATTCGGTCCACTATGGTCTTGACTGCCTCTACTTCAGGAAATGGTCCACTCCCATCTTTGGTGGCGATCACTGCTCCATTTTCTCAGTTTGTGACAGGCCCTCCATTCACATATGAAATGCTTGGCTTCGATCCAAATTCTGTCCTTTTTAACTCCACTCAACCAACTCTAATTCTAGGGGCAGGGAGTTCAAACACTCCTCTGCAAGGAACTATGGGGGGAATTCTAGCTCCTTATAATGCTTTCCCTTATGGAGGGGGTCACATACCTCCTTCTTTCCCTTCACTCAACGGTACTCACCCGTAATCCACTAGGCCAAGCACGAACTATGGTTTGTATGGAGTGATTAGTCAAGGACTGCCTTATAATAGTCAGTCGGTAGGTTTGACACTGTTCTCTTTGTTCGATGCATTTGCTAACAATGTTTTCTCGTTCGCTGCTTTCCCCACTGGGGGCAACCCTGATTATGGACAACTGAATTCGATGTAGGGTATTATTCCTGCACAGGGGGCAAACCTAGGAATCCCTTCCCCCCAAGGACCTTGGAATCCTTGGCAAGGATCATCTTCCTCATCATGGATGCCGACAGGGGGCAACCCATTCCGAAGTCATTGGAACCCCAAACAAGGTTCAACACCTATGCTCGTCAGGTCGACATGGGGCATCCCCTCTCAAAATCGTTGGACTACAATGCAAGCCCAACCTCCTTTGTCCTTCTACAGAAGTCAGCTGACAATGCCTCAACAAGCACAGAATCCATACATTGGTCTTGGACAAGGATTTTACCAGAATCCTGGCCAACAGTGAAACTTTTCCTGGCAACTTGGTGCCAATCAAAATCCAGGCCCCTTTTTCCACGGTCATAATCAACAACCCAAACTACCGTTCCTGGCAAATTTTCATTTTCTTGACTTAACGAGGCTATTGAATGACCCCATCTGTCATGATCCACGTTGGCCTCCTATGCCAACCAAGTTGCCTTCAGACATTCCCAAGTTCGAAGCCAAACCTAACAAAGGTCCAAGCGATCATGTGACTGCTTTTCATATTTGGTGCTCATCTAACTCATTGAAAGATGACTTTGTCCAGTTGTGCTTGTTTCAATGCACTCTCATAGGGAGTGCTGTGAAATGGTACATTGAGCTCAACTGCACAAGATACTCTTCCTTTGGCGAATTGGCAATGGATTTCTTAATCCATTTCCAATTACCTATGAGATACGATGTCGGCACTGAATTGTTGGCCAAATTTGAGCAGGCCAAGGTGGTCCATATCTCTGATCACATCTGAGAAAGGAGACACTGGAAGAGTCTGATAAAAGTACCAGTCCCACCAGAATTTTTTCTAGAGTGGTTCCTTAAGTCTTTGGTACCCTAGTTATCCAAAGATGTAGCAACGTCAGGAGTATTTTCTGAAGAAGACGTGATAATGAGAGCTCAATAGCTTGAGTTGATTTATTCACAATCTGGCCTACTTTATGAAATCTTGCCAGATGCACCTAGGTCAATTCTTGACAAAATCAGACAGAGAGCTAGACCACATGCCGATGGTATTGTCAGTTCAACACAAACTAAGACTGTTGATCCACTATCAAAATAATTGCAACAATTGTTGATACAACAGACAACGGCCAGCTAGACCACAGGTCCAACTACTCCCCCTACCCAACTTTCAGATGTACACAGTGTATAATCGACAAAACCGAAGGCCAACCAGTAGCTCGAAGGGAAGAAGAAACAATGAAAGAAGCGTAAGGGGGATAAGAAACCTACCAATAATGTTGGAGGGGGAAACAATGAAAATAAAAAGTCGAAGTATCCGTGTAATCTATGCACGGAAGACCACCCAACTTATCAGTGCCCTCGGCTCATGGAGGCCCAAAAGTTATTGGCACAACAACAACCTGTTGTGTTAACGAAGCCATTACAACATGGGAAAAATTTAACTCAAGCCTCGGTGATCTCAGAAGGGGGCAGTCAAGGAACTCCTCCATCTTCGAGTAATCCTTCATTTGTGAATGTGTATATGATGAAAGATGATGCATACATATTAACCAGAGCACATGATTATGGAATGCCTAGCTCCTCTGAGAAGAGTAAAGAAGCTGAGATTCCCCCTCTTCCTCTATAGATTGAGAAGAAGTTGGGAGAAATAATGAAACACATCCTAAAAGGTGCATTCTGTTATCACTCTGTAAATTTCCTAGAGGTTGAATAGAGGAAAAACGCAAACGTAACCTTAACCAACCGCTTTTAAAACTGGGATCTAGCCCTTCCAGCTTCAGAGAGGGATCTCTCTATATAATTTAGCTTTGTTTGCATTAAGATATTAGGCTAGTTAGAGGCACAAGTCTTGTTTTGTTGTAAAAGATTTTT
>SNQJ01S0211817.1:15881-29978 GCA_010110895.2 Picea sitchensis | reverse complement strand
TTCTCTCGTGTATGATTTGTTTCTTCAAGAACAATTCATCCTTTTTTCATCTCACAACCATAATTGAGGATAAGCCCTACCTATTTACAAGTGCTAAAGACTTCTGGAAGGCCTTTTATGCAAATGATATGATCACACAACACTCTTTATGTGAATTTTATTTTCGTGATTTTATTCTAGCATATGAAAGAGATTTTAATCCTACTCCCTATATAGGAGACCTCCAGTTGCAGGCTTTTGTGTCCTACATATTGCATCAAGTTAAGTGAAAACTGGCCCATGAGAATGTAGAAAGGAACCAAGCCACATGTGAGCTAAGGATTAGGGAAAATCTTGGTCACTCAGATGATGCTACCAAGGGTCAAAACCTCATTACTATGTCCCTTGATCCCTCAAGGTTGGTTGTAAGTCTCCACGCACAAGTAATTAACCATTACGCCAGTTGTATTAACAATGCAAAATGTGAGGCCTTGGAGGGTTGAAAAATAATATGAGAGTCATCTATAGTGGTAATCAAAACTAGGGAACCCTTTGGGTTTCCAAACTTCAGAAGAGCCATGGGGAGATTGAATAGGTACATCTAGTGTATTGAATAGACACGCCCTCTATGGATTGGCTTGAAGTTTTATTTTCCTTTAATATGGTTGTCTATAGATAAGTATCATCCCATGCATGAGTTGGCAGTGATGGACAAAAAATTGGGATTGGAAGTTATGGTGTTAGCATGTTTCATGGATTATGAGGAAGATACACATGAGGCCTACCAACTTATCACACTACATGAAACCTACTTTTGGGCCAATCACGATATCAGATAGAAATTGGTTGCATGAGGACATGTAGCAGGACTAGTTGGGGGGAGATGTTGGACCCATGACTTATACCCTTTTTTCCATCCATTTACCCTATTTTGAAGATACTTTAAGTCATCTTTTACCCTCTTTTGACAACATATTACCTATGACTTCATGTTTTAACCCAAGGTACAATTTTTTTATGAATTACATTATTTAAGTAGTAATATGGGTTGTTAAGTAGTTTCCTACTTGATTTCAGGTTTACTAATGAGATGGCTTGGAAGCATATACTTGGAGGTTGGAAACAGGTCGTGTTCATTCAAGGATTTGATGTTGTTACTCCTTTACAAGCTCATATGGTGTCCCTTTTGATATGCCATTAATTCTATATTTTGTCACCCTTTGAACCACGATGTTGCCACTTCCACGATCCTGTTGATACTTGAGCATTTGGTATTTGACCGATGCTCAAGTATAGGAGAAGATAAGTGCCAACGTGGCAAGGATGAGTCACTTGAAGAAACGAGAGTACCAATTGCTGAAAATATTCGTGGTTGTGATAATATATCAGAATGCTCTATTTTGTACATTGGTTGTAACAACACGAATACACAACAAATATTGTGCTATGTATTGATCAGATCTGGTACTCTATTTTGAAAATAATTTAATCTAGAAATGTATAAATAATAGGAACCCTCTTGGGTTGAGGAGGTTGGAATAAGAGAGGAATAGAGTGTGTAACATGAATCTGGTGCACTTGTTGTATCATCTATTTTCTATAATCTGAGTATACTAGTTCATGCTATATCAACATCAATTTGTGAGTTGTTTTAGCATCCTTGATTGGTGAAGGAAGGCCCCCCTTCACTAATCAGGTGTTGCAATTTAATTTGTTCATTAGGTAGAATTATTAGAGTCCATTTTATGATTCTAAATGTCGTGGTGATTATTATTTGTTGAGGATTGTTATTCTTTCTTGATTGTTGAGATGTTACTTACAAAGCTTGGTCAATTGTTAGCATGAATCAAGAATCTTTGTTATTGTTGTTACTTCTATTGGGTAGAGTTTCATTTTGGTTTCATTGCATTATTTGGATTCTTCATTAATAGTTAGTCTTTCTTATTAAAATGATAAAGGTGAATTCTCTTTAATATCATCGTGAGTCCAGGATTGGTTAAGAGTACTATTGTATTTTTTTCCATTTTGCAGTTTTTATTTCCTTTCAAAAAGAGTGGTGTGGATCAAGAGTGATTTCCTTTTTCAACGAGTGTTGCATGGATTGAATGTGGTTTTATTTTCAATAAGGAATTGTTCGGATTAAGTGTGATCTTTCCATTCCATGATTCTTCACAAGATTTTTCACAGAGTTATTTCAAGTGTGTTTATTTAAAGAAAGAATAGACTGAATGAGTTTCATTCACTGCATGATCATTAGAATTACCAACATTATAGAGAAAATTGTAGCCTGCATAGACTTTGCACATATCCTTGAAATAAAAAGATGACCCCTGGTTTGATAATTAATGTGAAGTGATAGCAGTTGTCTTAGAAAGAAATTTAAAAGCCCCAACATGTTTCATTAACATAAACACAATTACATGCTTCATTAATAATAATACATGAGTCTTAAAATAATTACAATCATGGGAGAAAACATGGTTTTACATTTGATGCTATTCATATAATCTTATTTTGGTAAACTTGAATTTGTTGAACTAGATAACCTGTGATATTGTCAATTTCAAGTTGATGTTGTATTTTTGAGACACAAAATTAAGTTGGTAGATTTGTTTTCTTCTTGCTATAGAGAAAAGACTATATTGAACCTCGTGGGAAAATGTTTCCCCTGTTGCACACTTATGTTGTTATTTATTATTATTATTATTATTATTTTTTAACTGGGGGAATCAACAACTCGTGGTTCTCGTACTCACGTGAAACGTGGCCGATACCCGTCCGCTACCACTATAACCCCAGGTGCGCCACACAACCTGCAAGAGTGGAGCACAAGTAAATCGGGGTGAGAATCGAACTTGAGACCTCCTTCACATATTTCCTTCCATTTACACGACACTTGCCAATCGGTCTACACCCCTGCGGGCTGTTACACACTTATGTTATTATGACAAGGTGCTAATAATACGATACTAAGAGATAGATATAGAGATGCATTTCAGGTAAGAAAACAAAGATTAAAAGAACATAAACATCAATCCACAAACATGGATGTGTAAGGGGCCGTTCTATATCTATTTCTTGCTTTGAGTATTGTGATATGGATCCAATATACAAATGGACAGAGCACAACATGAGAACAACATTGCTTCCTTTGCTTAGATAGCAATCACTTGTAGGAAAAAAAAATATTTCAAGGCCACTTTGAGGGTAAAGGAGGTGGATAACAAGAGGGAATCCGAATCCATTTTGAAGAGAGACCAATTTTTTTGATCTATGTTATCACAAACAACCAAATGTGATGTTTTTCAGAGCATATTTGAGGTCAAGGGTGATGTTTCTCAAAGCTTATCTAAGGTAATTGCTTTGATTTATCTTTTAATCTTCAAGGTAATTGTTGCGAGGTAGATTCCATTTAAAGGATTTAGAGCTTGAGTAAATTATTGTATGTAGCAACCATGTGTGACCTAATTTAATTGATACACTTAGTTTTCAACTTTGATTGCAGCTGCTACTATACCAAGCATTAATTCATCTAATTTCTTAATTACTTACGATGGAGCAAAAATTCAATTTATATTAGTCAAGTGGGGAAACTATGTCGTTGCAAAAACCGAAGGCAATACAAATATTGCAATGAACTGGACAAAATGCACATGAATGGGAGACTTTTAGAGTATGTATAAAATTTGCTAAATTTTTGAATTTTGTACAAATGGAAAGAAATTTGGTGTATAAAATTTCATGATAGTAATTAATAAAAAATCCTTATTAAGGATTGTTTGCAATTAAAATTTAAGTTTAGTGTGTGGGAGATGGAATCTACTAGCTTAGAGCCTCCAATAAAAATTCGTTGGTAATTTGTAAGGTGGAATTGTGAACGTTGTCCCTAACATACCTCCATGAATGTGTGTTGATGTACTCTACTCAATATAATGAAAATTTAGAAGGAGCACTTGTAGATCATAAGAGACCCAAAAACAACAAATCGAATACCTTGTTCTTGATATATTAAGAAAAATCTCGTGATTAATTGATTTTCAACTTCATAAGGAACCTTGGATGAAATTATATTAGGTGGCGTAATTAGTTGCAATGATGACTGTAAAGATCACGCCTCTGTTGGGGTTCAAAATGTAGAAGAGACATCCTTCAAAAGAGAGATATGGTTGAAATCATTAAGATTTTTGGATGCAATCCTCCAATATTTCTACATGGTGTCAATTGTAACGTACCCAACCACCCATAGGCTAGGCATGATACCAATCTATAACTTACCCAACCACCCACAGGCTAGCCACGCTACTCCAAAAACTGGCTTCTGAACTGATCTTGAATTCTAATAACATTTAATTCGAAATCAAGCATGAAAGACCCACATGCATTAATCAAGTTCATGCTACAACATAAAGAAACAGACAACGTGCCATGGAAAACATATAAATAACATACATGCACATTATAAATACATATCTCATATATAATTAAATACACAGCAGAATATACATTATACATAAAACACATATAGCACTTATGTTTGCAAGTAAACATTCACCAACTAGCTGCAGACCAAAGATGTTCCTCCCAACCATAGACACTGTTGTTCTTTTACTCTCAACAACAGGTCACCCCTGAGCCAAGGCTATGAATCCACAAGGATGGGTCCTAGGCCAAATCTGCAACACCCAACAATTGGCTAACTAACTCTCAGGTTTCCAAACCGCACAACAAATCCAAATTTCCAACTCTCTTTCCCCCTCAGCCTACACAACCCAAAGAATTGACCACCTTTATCTGCCATGCAATCCTTGAGGTTGTCCAATTTCTCTCCAGGGCTCTAGTGCTACTGGTCAAGAAATATCCCTATTGGAAACTCCAAGGATTCTCAGCTGTGGAAAGTTCTATCTGAACTGCCATCAATCTCATGCACACATGCATCCATTCCCTCCTAGAATGATCAATAATATATTACAACCATTTCTCCCCCAAACCAGTCAACATTCAAGCTCTCACAATATTTTCAACACTTACAACAATCCAAAGTACACCATTTCTCTTCTACCTAGCCTGCACAACCCAAGATAATGGACCCCCTTCTCTGCCATGCAGGCCCTCAAGCTGTCCATCTCCTTTGAGGGATCCAGTGAATTTGGTCAAGAATCTCCTTGCTGTAACTCTCAGGACTCACATTTGTGAGCGAAACTTTACTCGTGGCTGGAATGCACCAGTAGTCATTACAACCAACAACCATGGCTCCTTTCTAGCAATTCAGTTTCCATGCTCCCCCCAAGAGATCACGAATGATAAGGGATGGCTGGTGAAAGAATGAGTGGAGAGAAGAAGAAGAACAAGGGGAAGAATACCTGAAGAGCAAGAAGAACAAAAAAACCCAGGAGAACCAGGAGAACCCCCCGAGAACCCCCAAAACACCCCCCTAGGTATGTTTATATAATTACATGAAGACAAGAACCCCATGGCCTTCCTCCCAAGAAGATCATGTAACTCCTTTTCTCCATAAAATCAATTATGGGTAAATAAAATAATAATAAAAAGACTTATTCCCTCATTCCCCCTCTCTCGTGGAGTCATAGCCCCCTATCTCTTTTGTCCTTGTCTATCTTGCATCCAACGGTGTATTTTATTAATGTATATGAAGTATTACATTTCCTAGTCACTTTGGCCCTTTTTCAACTTTACCGGCTCACCAGCCTAAGTCACAATTACATAATACATTATAGTTCATAAGGGTTAAAACTAGGATGTTACATCCCCCTCCCCTTATTTTGGCAATGTCCTCAGTGTACAACACCATTCCAATGTTATTAACATTACAAATCTAGGCTCTTTGGCCTCAATCCATAGAAAATCCAACCAACTCTTATATACATAGGCACTATGGCCTAAAATTAAACATGTATACATAGGCATTCTAACCCAAAACATGTATAATGATCTTGAGAATTTATATTTCTGGCAACAATTCCAACCAACAAGATCTCCTTCCCTCTCAGCCCTATACAACCCAAATAAATTAACCCCTTTCTCTGCCATTCAGTCCCTCGGGTTGTTTCGCTTCTCTCCAAGGCTCCAGTGCACTCGACCAAGAGGTTTCAGAGTTGTGACTTCAAGAACTCTAGCTGCAACAAGTCCACTGGAATTTATTCATTCCATGCCTTCATCATTGAGCTTGATTTCCTTCTGGTGTTATTTTTCCACGAGCTTCCAACTTCAATAGCCAACATCTCATATGTTTTATAAAAATATGGTCATCATGAGATATTGTTATAACAATTTCAATCATAAATGTCAAATATGTTTTATACAGGAAAACATAGTTTCCAAGCAAGAGCTTCCTGCTCATAATTCATTTGGATCTTGTGGTTGCAAGCATAAATATTTGTTATGGCTTATAGCAATTCCATACCCAATACCATTATTCTTGAAATTTTCTCAACCTTCAATCAGACAAAACATTTGTTAGCATAATCATGTAACAATTCATAACTATTAATTTCTCAAATCTGTTTTATATAGAAAAATAAAATTCACAGACATGAGGATTTTGGTCATAATGCTTGGCTTTGCAGCTGTAGATATCAGTCTTTATTATGGGCTTACATTCCTGCCATATCCAATACCATTCTACCTGCAATTTCCTCAACCTTCACTCAACCAAACAAGTTGTCTGTATCATGCATATGTATATTTTCATGGAAAAAATCACAAAGTGATCTTTGAATTGTTTACAACAACAATTCAATCACTCCCATTAATTCTCGACATTAAATGGAATTCAAATATTGAATGGAATGAACCCATCATTACATACACATGTATTATCAACCAATATTTTCTTTCTTCTATCCATCAATATTTCTATCACTATGTTCCCTTGACAGAGCTTTTCCATATTATATAGCTATTCTCACCCGCAACTTTGTTGTTGCATTATCTAACAACTCCTGAAGTGTTTTCAACTTCATGAGTTAACAATACTCATGTTATCATAATCATTTCTATTTTATATAATATATACATGCATTCACCAAAATGCATTCCATAATTCCTGTAATACCAATTGTAACCTTTTTAATAGTTCCAAAAACTGATCTTGGAATTGTAACAAACAACAATCCAATCACCTTCATCTAGTATTCATATTAAATACAATGCAACTATCCATCATTATGTATTTTCAGCACCACATGCTTTTAGTAATGCAACAATTAATTACTAAATAAAATAACAATCAATGTGCCAATGCCCATGGCCACAACTACACAATGCATCCATGCATTGGCTACATAATACCACATAACCATGTCATGCATTCCACCACAATGAGTTGGAAGGTTTGGCCAATGCCTCAACACATCATCCACACACTTCCTACTACTTGCCTGACTATTTGGATACCTTCCTTTTCAACCCAAACACAACACCAATAATATAATTCTTAAGTTCTCTTCAGTGTCGACAAAGATATTGCAATCCAAACATCATATATATAGTAGATACCATTGAGCACTCACATAGATCTATAGTCCTTCCATATCCAACCATATTATGGTCTCACACATGACTATCTCTATGGATATTCATTGTTATAGAAGGAGTATGTCTCTTGAATTAATCCTGTTATGATCCCATAACCAATCACAACATAACATGCAACTAACATTTTATCTAAATGCATTATAGTATCCACAACATTTATGTACTCTAGGTCTTTGGCCATTACATATCAATTTAAATATTGAAAAAATTAACTTAGGGAATTCTTACCTCAATCCCCTTCAACATGTATGCATCAAAAGAAACTAAATGCATACCTGGATGGTTGTTATCAACCTACTTGTTGTTTGTAGAGGCTCACAAACTTCCTCCTTCATCATTTTGATCACCATTCCTACCACCCTCATGGGTCTTCACATAGATGGGAATCATAAGCAACAACAACATCCACATCTTTAACTATTCTATATCATTTTTCCTGAATACATAATCCATCATTAGTCATACTCAATTTCCATAATATCATTATTTCATAATAATAAACTATTCTAAGGTCACAAGCATGTACATATGCATAATTACACATCCATATGCACCAAGCATTCACTATCAACATGCCTACTAATGCATATGCATTTTAACTTCATTGTATGCCTCATACACTCTAGTGGATTTATGTTTCAATTCACTTATTAATTAATTTATTTGTGTTGTAGTTGGTTGTCCCTAAATTCCTTCAGATCCTTGCTGCCTTGTGTGCTCCTATTCTTCTCATCTGCACTCTTGTTCCCTGGTCTAAATACATTCCAGTCAATTTTCACTTGGCCATTTTGCAATCCAACCAATGTACTCAATCCACAACAATTCCTTTTGGGTACTCATATCCAACTTTACCTTTAGGAAACATTTCATCACCCTTTCACACTTATACCATTCCCAATGAAATTCTATCTTCATCCAGTGACACTTTTCAAGTGAAAGAGCATTCATTTTTCTATCTCCAATTTCTCTACATTGACATCCTGCTTCCACTGTGAACTTTGATATTAGAAGTGGATCTCTTTCACACTTAAGATTTGCAACTGTCTATGCCTCTCTTCCTTCAAGGTTAGGCGGTCATACTTTTCCTTTCTGTGCCCCTCAATGACATTTTTAACTTGCTAGCTTCATATCCTATATGAGGATTCTTGCCTTTGTTGTGCCTGCAATTTATTCATATCCTTTAGTTGTTGATTAATACTTTTGTTCCAATATTCTTGAGTTCTTTATCCACTTTTCATTACTTTCTCTATAGCTCTTGATTGCCTCATCAAAGTCCTATAAGATCTGTCATGCTCCCATGACCCTAACATTTGATCCTAGACTAGAATTGATCTTATTATACCTCTAATATTACCAAAAAATGCAAGCAATCATCTGGATAGAAATATACATACAATAAAACAAATTGTTAATTAATGATACACGTACATTTTGTTCTTGATTCATGAAGAAATATCACAATTATCCAAAATATAATTATTATGAGTCCTTCTCCTCTAAATCAACTTTCCAACAAATGAAATCTCACCCCAATCGGATATTGGAGCTGAAATTTAGGGATCCTTGAAAAAACCACTTTCAACCCCCTTAGCTGATACATAAATCAAATTCCTCCCAGGCTCCTCCTTCAAACCATGTTCCACATGACCACGACGCAAAACCACAGACTTAATCACCCTTTAGCGCCCCTCTCTGTGTTTTTATACATAGGATATGGCGCGAACACCATGTCTGAGGGCTTGGTTACCTTCCAACCCCTTTTACCTTAGCATGAGACCGGTGTTGGGACCCAGTCCTCCAGACTTCGACCTTCGATTGTTCTCCATTTTCTAGCTTTTGATTTCTCCCGAAGTTACATTTTGTCAAACCTTTCAATAAGTCCTACTAGCATAATCAGACGATCAAGACTTGATCTCCCATTGAATGGATGGTACCACCCCCATATGGAGGCTTCAATGAGATCAAGGATCATGAATTAATCAGGTGTTGAGATAAAAAAATCTTAACCAATTCAGAAATTCATCGTTCCAGGGATCCGAAATATTTCCCTTCCCGAGTCTTCCACTTCCTCGGAGTGAAAATCAACCGAAGTTATTACACTATTCATCCACGGTTTAATTAGATGATCGAGACTTAATCAAGCATTGGGACATACAATCCTTACACACTTCAGAATTTCGACGCTCCAAGATATTTCCATTCTCGAGTCTACCACTTCCTCGGAGTGACAATCTGTCGAAGTGCTCACCCATCCTCCCTCTGCTTGATCCAATGGTCAAGAAAGGTCCCGAAGGGATCTCAGATCAACGGTCTACATGCCTTCATGACTTCGGTCTTCGACACTTTTCAGTGACATAAACTTGTACACCCCCAAAGTCACAAACTCCCAGAGATGAAACGACACGCTGACGTCACCTAGGGTGATGTGGACCCATGGAACATGTTCCATGTGTCACTAAAACACGAACAGATCGAGGTCTAAAAGGTACCAAACCTGGGTGACACGTGTCCCAACATGAAACCCCTGCCACATGGCATAAGCCATGTCATCAACCACACTGACGATTCAAAATCTCTGCTTCAGATCTGACGACATGTGTAACTTCACGACCTTACACTTTTGTGAATTCTATACTTTAGGGATTTGATCTGCAACATACACAAAAATATTTGGAGTGGCGAAGTTCGAAAGTAAAAACTTTGCTAAACCTCCACCACTGCTAGATCTAACAACCTAAAACACTCCCGAAGTCCTTCCCTTGATCTAACAGTCGATGAGAATTATGGGACTTCAGCGCTCCAGGGCTTCGGGTCGTAGCAGTTCAACAAAGTTTAAAACTCCTAGAGTGAAATCTTTGGAAGCAGTCAACATTGGGTGACCATGATCGACAACAGATATTCCTCTGCGCCTCCTATTAGATTGAATGGTTGATGAGTCTTTACGACTTTGGACTTCGATAGTTCAGGATTCTCCTACCTACGAAGATCACCGAAGCAGAGAAGTTCGACTTTTTTTTTCTTTCCCGCTTGGCTTTGGTCGATGACTGACGATCGACTAGCTAGATTGGATGGTTGGGATTTAAATTTACCCAACCTCTTGTTTCTCCTTCTTCAGATGACCCCTGTTCACCTACCCTCCAATTTAATGATCTAGAAATCCTTGATCCCATGATTGAGATTGCTCCTGAAAAAAGGGGATGATCACAATTCCATGATCCCTTACAAAGGAGCTCTGACGTTGTGGCTTCTACGTGGACTCTGCAATGCCATTCCTCCCGAGATTTACGAATTCAAGGTCATTATTGATCTCAACCATGAGACTATGACCAACAGATCCGACCCATTGATGGGTGTTATATATGCACTAAAAACACACTAAAAACCATCAATTAAATTGTAAACCTGGGGTAAGTAAACTTAGAGTTGTAGCAAAATATATGCCAAAGGTAGAAGGGCTGGTAGTAGTACAGTCTAACTAAAGAAGTGGCTATCTAAGGATAATCTACTCAAGAAAATATATCTAATGAGAAAACCCTACTAAGCAACTTTAAACTATCTAACCTAAGTACTTTTGGATCAAGGATCGATGGATAGTTCTAAGAAAGCAAGTAAAAACCCTATGTAAAGCAAACTAGTTCATAACAATAAGCAAAAGCAACTATTAAGCATACAAATAAAAAAATAACAAAAGAAAACTACTTTGACTTGCCAATCTAAATTCAATGAGCAACTATCCTATGAAAGAAAGTGAATAAACAAGCAAGCAACTATTCTATTAAAGCAAGTAAACAAGTAAGCAAGACAACTAGCTAACCTATTAAAGCAAGTAAACAAGTAAGCAAAACAACTAGCTAACATAGTAAAGAAAATAAGCAAGTAAGCAAAGCAACTAGATAACCTATTAAAGCAAATAAACAACTAACTACTCTAAGATAACTTCTATTGCAAGTAATCTAATTAAAACTTCTCATTGAACAACTATCTAGCCTAAGAGGCAAGTGGACTATATTCTTAATTCAAACTTCAAAACTATTTCTAATTCATGAAAGGAAATCTATTTAATTGAAAGCAAGAAGGATTAACAACTAACCTTTAATCTAGGATAAGCAAACTGCTTTTTAACCTATCAAAGAAAGAGACTATCTATCCTACAACATCAATAAAACTATCTACGAAAGCAAGGAACTATATCTTCTGATCTACAAAAGCAAGAAACTATCTTTTGATCTGCGAAAACAAGAAACTATATTTTAACCTATGAAAACTCAAATATAGTGTTGGTGGCTGTGTGAATGTCTCCGGTGTTGTATGATATCTTGATGAAACTTGAAAACAAAGGATAATTCAAGCGGTATAAGTTCAACACTGATCTCAATAGAAAAGTGAAAGGTATGGATTAAACAATCCAATGAGAATTTATCCATTACAGAAACAATGTTAATTACCTTGCATATTCATGAATTATTAACCATCGACAATATAACGAGACCATAATTGTACTTCTATGCTATGTAAACAAACTTCATAATTAAACTCAACCGTTAACTAAGAAATATAATTGCAATCTAATTCTAGGAAAGAAATTACATAAAATGAAACTATGTTATATCTATTCTAACAATTCAAACTGCAATAAGAAAATGCTTAAGAACATAAATTAAAACATGATATTAAAAAGTAAACTACCAAATACATTAATCAACAACTAATTAAGCAATATCGACATAAAAATGAAATAAACAATCTATAATTAAAAATTGAAATTAATCCTATCCATCCATCAAATCCTTGTTAAAGAAAACTCAAATTAAAACTCTGTTCTTCTCTATTTAAAACTCTGTTTTAAATTTAATTCTAACAACATAAATAAGATACAATCTAACATCTGATTGCTCACGGGGTTAGTCTAGGAATTTGCAAATTTGTTCCTAACTACAAGATCAATGCATGCTAACACAATCCTTCATACTAACCTACAAAAGAGAGTTAAAGCAATTAAACTACAACAACAAACTAATTAAAAAAATGATAATGCATGTATAGGAAATAAAGAGAACAACTAAACTATAAAATGCATAAACAACATAAAGAACAGTTACCAGACTACTGGTGGCCCCCCCAGCAAGTCGTGGTCACTTCCTAAAAGCGCACAACGAACTCAACAATTTGATTTCACCATAAAAAATCAAAAACACAGTTTCTATATAATCTGGCAGCGAAAAATAGCAAAGCAGAGTAAGTCTTTGGTCTGCGGTTAGATTTGGTCATCTCATCAACCAACCATTGAAGGGAGTTAACCTTTGCTTGAAGGATTGAATTATCATGATGAAGGTGTGTGTCTATCGTCTTCCTTTCTTCCAACTATTGGAGAAGCTGATGGTTTTCTTTTTGTAGCTTCTCAATGGCTGGGGCAGAATCGATGATCTCTAAGGAAGGCTTAGATCCTTTGAGGGATGTGGAAAATCTATCAGTTTTAGGATCTAGAGTAGGGATGGGTTAAGTAGGAGTGATGGGGGATTGATAAAGAGAGGTAGGTTCTGATTTTGTCTTTCTTAGTGGCTCTAATCCATCCGCAGAAATTTCCCTAAGTCTCTTGTGAGGGCTCTCAAGATAGGAGGACACTTGGATAGGATCCGAAGCATGAATGGGTTTTTCATAAGGTTTTGTTCTTGTGCTCTAGGTACTCTTTTGAAAGGGTCCTTTACCAAATCGATTGGATCCCCTCCTATTTGTGGGAATGATGGGAAAGTCTTGTTGGATTACTTCTTGGAGTTTTTTAGGTGTCGGATCAAGAGAGATTGAAGGCATTGGGGGGTTAACAATAGGCTTCTTTTGGTCTTTTTAACTGATGAAGAAGTAGGGATATCAACAAGATTTTTGTATTGTTCCAACAAAGAGAGGGTTTGTGCAAGGGGGGTTGGAGTTTTTGGAGAGCAAGGCTTGAATGGAGAGACAATTCTTAAGCTAAGTGGATTTTTTCCGGTCTTAATTGTCAAGTGAGGGTTTGCAAATTGGTAGATAAAGGCATCCCAAGTTTTCCCATGTTTCTATAGTTCGGCTAGAACAAGGAGTTTGATCAAGCCATGGTGAAAGAGACTATTGTGGGGGTTATTCACATTCTTCCTCACTTGAGAGGGCATCTTCTCCAATATTTTTAGAAAATAGAAGGGGAAGTTCAAAGGTTTGTTGAACAGAAAATGAGCCAGCAATATGAAATGACAAGCTTTGAAAGTGGAGTATCTACCTTCACATGCAATCAACCTCATGATTACGATGAGAGGGTTGATCAATTCCACCTTTATCCACTCCTTAGAATATCCTTTTGCTCCTGAACTGTTCTCGAATTCGGGCTTAAAAACCTTGTTATAACTTGAGTGCGGAAATTGGCGGTTTTTGAACCATCTATCTCCCATTCTTGGGTGCTTCGTAGCTGCAGCAATGGACTTGTTAGAAAAACAGGACCGTGGAGCAATAAAATAAAACAAATGCAGAAACAAAACACAAAAGACACACAATACAAGAGAGACACAGATTTACATGGTTCACCCAGTGTGGGCTACGTCC
>SNQJ01S0211817.1:0-15871 GCA_010110895.2 Picea sitchensis | reverse complement strand
TAGCCGCGATACATTTCCCTCATAAAAGAGGGTTGCCTTCTAGGGAAAAAAACCCTAACATAATCTCTACCATTAGATCTGCGACCTTATAATGAACGGTCCAGATTTACAATGAAATTACAATATACTTTTACAAGGAAAATTTTGCTTCGGGGGCTTCGCCCCTGAACCCCCGCTGGGGGCCCGCTTGCCCCCAGACCCCCCAACTGGGGGGATAGGCCCCCCGGACCNCCCCCAAACCCCTGCTGGGGGCCCGCTTGCCCCCAAACCCCCCAGTCGGGGGGATAGCCCCGCCGGACCCCGCGAGGGGGTACCCCCCCTCTGCACTCCCCCGTGTGGAAGAGTGTACAAACTTATGGGGTGTAAATACTTCATGGGGTATCAACACGGTTGAAAGTAAAAGACCTCTAAATCAGGAAGATAATCAGGCTCCACAACCAACACACGTGTCCCTCACAGATCGATGACTGTGGTTAACTTCAGCTCTTCGGGCTTCGTGAGTCTCAAATCCTACACACTCACTTTCTCCTGTAGTTTTTTTCTCTTGGAGTTCATGGATCTCTACCATATGTCCTTCTGAATCAAACGATTACGATTTAGTTTGGCGATTCGAGCTTTGTGAATCTCAAATTTTGCACACTTGTTTTCTCCAGGAGTGGTTTCACCGAAGTCAATGATCTATTGACACATACCTCCGAGCGACCAATGGTCAGGGTCTACTTTGGCTCTTCGGTGACTTCGCTTCTCCTTGTCCACAAAAATCCCGAAGTGCTCTCGTTCCATAGTTATGGATCTTGCGCCACCTATCCCTCTAGATGATGGATGATCCCTGGTCTCTTTGGAACTTCGGTGAATCCTCGCTTCTATGTGCACACATATACTTAAAACTTGTGTGCCTTTCCCATATCTAACGATCTAGAATGATCCCGCTCCCTCCTGGATGGATCATAGCTGGTGACTCACGAAACCTTCAGATCTTCACTCCCTTTGAATATTTCTCCTGCTATCTCTCTTCAGCTTTCTCCTTCTAACCCTTTGACTCCGTAGAGGGTTACTTCGACACTTAGCCAAATTTCTATCTATGCACTCCTTACAATATATTCTTACACAAGACTTAAGTCCCTATGGGTTAATGTTCACACCTTGCAAAGGAAAGTTAACGCTACCTCTTCTGAGATTATGAATCAAAATAGACTCGGTCACTCCTTGTAGCAGATTCTCACGCAAGACTTAATTTCCTACGGACAACTATGCACACCTTGCAACAGTCACTTTGCACTCCTTGCAAAGGGAAAGTTTCGTGCTATCTCTCCTGAGTTTCTGAGTCGAAACAAACTCTGTCAATGCACTCCTTGCAGATTGTATGCACGCCTTGCATGAACTCAACGAAGAGAACAGACAAAACTTATCTAAACACTTCACAGTTTCATATACTCAACAACTCAACTCATTCATTCATGAAAACACAATAATAGGGAATTGTAAACAGTAGCAACACCATGCATTGGATCGATTTTCCTTTGTTATATTCATTTAAAAGTAAATGGCTACAACTATGATAAAACACCAAATAAACACTCAACAACAACTAAATCAAAACAATCTCCTACTAACTTGCAACAGAATCATTCGGGCATACAACACCTCTATTTATCTCAGAGGGTTCTTAGGGTTCCCTCTGACTACCCATCTTCTTGAAGAAAAAACCTAACTGCTACCTAAGTTCCATTACATTAAAGACTAGGAGTGAAACTCCCAGATCACTCGTGATCATTCAGCTCCCAAGTGTTTGATCTTCTTCAGTTTTTGATCATTTCAAAAAGATTTGCAGGAAATGCCAACGGTTAAGATTCAGAATGATTCAAAGGCGTGCTAAGGCATTGAATTGTCTCCATGTGTGCTTGCTGACGATGTTCTTGCATTAGAATATTTTGTAACAGAATCCTAAATGGAGGAGGATCCTATGTATCTCCTTGGTTTCGACCTCCTTAGAGTAGAGAGAGATCATTCACTATATATGAAGTGGATTTTGATAAGGAAAGGGTGGGATTCGTGATCCAAGAGAGGAGAGAGATGAAGGAGAAGTTTAGTTACTTATTTGTAAGCCTAAGGGCTTGTTTGTAATCAACATTTCTGCCATTAAAGATTCAAGAGAGTTGTTTATCATCTTGTCTTCTTTGTTTTCCATTTATTTTGTTATCTTATTGATTGAATATATTGTAGGTTTTGAGGATCAAAGGATGCCTTTTATTAATGGATCCCTGAGCAACAAAGGATATGTTGTAGCTGTCCTGTTAATCATTGTTTTTGTTCAAGAAATTTTCAATCTATTCTGCAGAGAGGATCTCTGTTTAGTAGACATTCTTCTTTTTTTCACTTCCTTTCTTCTAATCATCATCATATAATCTCTTAACCTGATATTTAGCTTGATTGCCTTTAATCTACAGAGTGGTTTTGACTCCATGCCCAATGGTAGATCACTAATCTATAGTCAGACTGTTTCCCTCTTTCTTGTTGATCCACCAAATTTAAATTGATTTAATTTTTCAAATTTTGATGGGTATTAGGCTTGTTATTAAATCAGTCTAAGAACAATTTCTGGTGCCAACACCATCTTCTGCGCAAAATGTAGAATGAAACACTCCTCAAGAGAATGTCCAGTAAAATTTTTCGAGATATGTAGAATTTGCGATCAAGATCATCCCACATAATTATGCCCATATTTACCTAGATCAAAGGCGGTCTACCAGAGCACCAATGAAGAAGTCGATCCAACTTAATTTCTAGATTCGAAGAAGGCATGGAAGTCACAACCTCCAGGTATGAATCAAGACCCTTCTACATTTGTCAATGCTTGGAATAGTCACTATAATCCTCAACAACCAAAACTTTTCAATCCACACTGGAAAAGCCCCCAACAATTCCAGTATCTGTCACCTTGGGTATAGTGGTCGGTCCAACCAGTTCAAAATTCACCTTGGCCATTAAATTGGCGGAATCCCTCTTTACCCGTAAAACATTTTCCAACACCCCAACCACAAGTGCCTCTACCACTACCTCCAAAATTTCCTATACAACCACAATTGCAACTTCCTATGAATGCGCCAATGAATACCTCAATGAATGTTCCTATGATTTGACCTCAATTACTTGTACAAGCTAATCCAAATCCAAATAATAAGACAGTTCACTAGGTTGAAACATCAACCTTCCCAACCTATAGTATTTCCCCCCTTGTGTGTAATGATGTACACCTTAGGTCTGGTAGGGTAATTCACCCATGAAATTCACCAATAATCACTGAACAGTTGGAGGATGAAGCCCTACCTCCTGAAACATAGAAACATAGTGAAGGAAATGAAAATTCTACACATGCTACAACTCCAAGAGCAACAAAAACAACTCAACATGTGGTTGTTACTATCCCGACCCACATTCAAGTTGTTATTCCTCCATACCCAGAAAGTTTGACAATAGCTAAGACACCCCCATAACCCGAGTTTAACATATTGGGAGAACTCCAGAATATGTGCATCGAAATCCCGCTATTATAAACACTAAGGGACATACCAATTTAAGCCAGAACTATTTGAGATCTATGCCTTAATAAACTAGGAATAAAACCCATGGATCCACCCACTATCCATGTTTTGGGAAAACTATCTAAACTAATTTTGGGTAAGGATACACCCATCAAATATGATGACCCTGGGAATCCGTCAGTCACTGTCCATATACAAGGGAATACTTTTTTCAATACATTAGTGGATCTAAGGGAAACTATTAATACCATGACCAAAGAAACCTAGGAAATGTTAGGTTCTGGAAACCTTAGACCAACCCCTACAATCCTTGAATTAGTTGACTGATCCACCCTTCGACTAGAGGGGATCCTACAGGATGTCGTTATCTCTATGGATTCTTGGGCATATCCAGTAGACTTTGTGATCCTGCAGACAAAATCTCATCTTGAATGCCACCCTATGATTTTGGGGAGGCCGTGGTTATCCACAACCGATGATTATATCAGATGCATGACAAGGAATATGATCATTTCGCATGGGGATTCTATGAAAAATTTGGTCCTTTACCCACCAACAAAACCTAGCCTGGCATGTGAAAATCATTTATGGGATGATTTTGAACTTGAATATGGGAATGTTCAACCCATTTTGATAATTGACAAAGCCCTGCTTTTTCAAACTGAAATAGAGGATGATGTTATTAGTAATTTTATTAGAAACCCCTCCTTTGTCTCTTAGCTTGTGTATCAACTGATAGAAATCATAGTAAATGATGGAGTTCTTGATAATCCTGAACTAAATCTGGAAAAAGAGGAAAAAGTTATTTCGACAAGAGTAATTCACAATAGCATCCCAATTGAAATCGATCCAGGGAAAACACTGAATGTTAATCCAAACCTGACCCTCGCACAAATTGACAAGATGTTACAAGTTCTAAAATAAGAAAAAGAATCCTTCGCATGGGATTACATGGATATGAAGGGTGTACACCCTGATATTTATACCCATCATATCTACATGAAAAAATACTGCATCCCCACTCGACAAACACAAAGGAGGATGAATCTTTCCTTGAGGGACATTGTTAAGTAGGAACTATAGAAACTATTGGATGTTAATTTTATTTATCCAATATTTGACAACGAATGGGTATCACCTCTCGTTATCATCCAAAAGAAAAATGGCAAATGGTCTATCTGCATAGACTATCATGAATTGAATAAAGATACATAAAAATACCATTTCCCCTTGCCATTCATTGACCAAGTCCTAGACACACTGTCAAGAAAGAAGTATTTTTATTTCCTTGATGGCTTCAACGGATATAATCAAATCCAGATTTCTCCCGAAGGCCAGGATAAGATGAACTTCACCTGCCCCTGGGGCACATTTGCATATTGTGTCCTCCCTTTTGGGATCTATAATGCACCTTCTACTTTCCAGTGGGTGATACTAGGAATTTTTTCTTATTTAGTTAATGATAGTGTTGAGATATATATTGATGACTTTACTCCATATGGCACCGAGTTTGGAGAGGTACTGTCTAATATAGAAAAGACACTCCAACGATGTAAGTAAATGGATTTTTCTTTGAGTACATAAAAGTGCCACAGATGATGACAAAATGAGTGGTCTTGGGAAAGTTTCTCTCTGTTGCTGGGATTGGTCGATCCAACAAAAATTCAAGTAATCTTGAGCATGCCACCTCCAAAAAACAGAGAGAGGTACGTCTATTTTTAGGGAAAACTGGGTATTATTGTCGTTTCATTGAAAATTACTCCAGAATTGCATCACCTATGTTTGTGTTACTAATGAAATATGCATAATTCTTGTGGATTAACAATTGTCAATTTGCTTTTGAAGAGTTAAAAATATTGGTATCTACAACTCCCATTTTATGCGGATTAGATTGGACACTGCCCTTTCACATCTCCTTGGATGCCTCTGAAATTTCTTTTGGGGTTGTCCTAGCACAAGAGGAAGACAAAAATCCTTATGCTACCTACTACATAAAGAATTATTTAGCACCAACAAAATTGAATTACACGGTAACCAAAAAACCCCTCATGACATCAAAAATATTATATCTTGGTATGCACAAACTACGTAACCAAGTGGGTAGAGGTAGGGACTATCCCAAAATCCACAGAGCAAGCTGCTATGGACTTCCTGTTTGAAGAAACATTTGTTCGGTATGGGATGCCAAGGGAGATAGTTATTGATGAAGGACCACAATTCACAGGGAACAATATTGAGGCACTTCTAAAGAAATAAAGGATTCGACATCGAGTCACTTCTCCTTATGACCCGCAAGTAAACGGGCAGTTTGAAAGCACCAATAAAGTATTGGAAAAAATTCTTACAAATATAGTGGCTAGCCACTTTCATGATTGGGATAATCGATTGTTGGAATATCTATGGGCTTACAGGACGAGCTTCTCTCCATTTGATATAGTGTATGGAAAGTGTTCGATATTCGCAATTGAATTTGAAATCAACACACTTAGGAATTCTATAGCGGTTGATTTGGTTTTGACAACAACACAGAAGCATCGATTGGAATAACTAAATGTGCTCGAGGAAATCCAATTGGCCACATTGAAACATACTAATATTTTGTAACAAAAACATGCAAAGTGGCATGATATGCTCATTAAAAAGAGTTGTTCCAGCTAGGGGATTGGGCACTCCTGTACGACTCTAGGTTTAAAAAGATAGGGAGTTTGTTTTAGTCACTCTTGCTTCAAAATAAAATATTCATGCTAGATTTTAATCCTGGAACATTATGATATTTTTTTATTTTTACATGAATGATGTTGTAACTTCTACAGAAGGTTGTTATTTGTCAAGTAACAACATGACCGACTGTTGAAACTTGTCCAAGAAACAACACGAGACAATGATTGAAACTTGTCCAATAACAACATGATATATCAGCATGAAAAAAAATGAAATAAACGACACCATTCAAGTTGGGTCGTTTCCTTCAAATTTTCTGTTCCAACATGGCTAGAGTTATGATATTTCCAAGTTAGAATCATGATTCCAACATTCTCCACACTGCCGCAGCTTGTCATCGGGCATTACCCGTCCACCAAAACGTTTGGCATGTTCACCGCCAAATTGGGAGTTTCCACGAGTACTTTTCACCGGCACCGAATCATTACAAGCCACCACCATATGGACTGAAATCATTTCACCGCGATCAACCAAATCATGATAATAACTGTTGCTCGTACCATAATCCATGACCACTTACGGTAAGATCGAACATGTACGACTTGACTTGATGCTTAATTATTGCTTTAAATAATTGTAATGTATGAATTGGCTACTACTTTCTCGATGAATGGACATGGAAACCCAACCCTTTAGTTGGGGGGAGGTGCAGATTCCAAGACCCGTACGTTATTTCCACATGCATACGTCATATTACCCAATTAGGACTTAGAAGTGCATGCACCTACTAGATTTAAAATTGGAAACTTGCAAAATTTGAATAAAAACCCACACCACCTTTGTTTTCATTTCATGATAAAAGTGAAACTAAGTCGCAGCCATAACACTGTAACAAAATCATTCAAATCCACCAAATCGAGTCGATCACAATTCACATAAATGGGAGGTTTGGCACTACGACATGAACTAGAAGATGTGGAACAATTGTAACAAAATAAAGCAGTTTACCAATTGTTCCAAAACACAGGGTGGAAAATATAATTTGAAAGATTGCATGGTTTTGATGTGGGAACAACATTGGAGTTCACCTAGAACTTGATTGGTGAAAAATATAGGGTAAGAGGTGTAGAGGTTGCTATAACAGAAGAAAGAACAACCAGGGTGACGGGGCTCCCACAAGAAGGCGAGCGATGGTTTGGTAGGAGGACATCCCCAACGCATGCATCAAAGGAATTCAACAGGGAAGGGGAACTCCTACAATATCGAGGGAAAGGATATGAACGAGAATCATTGCTTTCCATATGGAGGGACGTGGCTCTCTTCATTCAAAAGTATCTTACATGCGAGGGTCGCTACCAGGTAATATTTTCCTATCATATCAAGTTGTTATCACATGTAAGACATAATGCTCATTTGATCAGGATGATGATCTCGAGGAAGTCGAATATGAATAGAGACCCAACCATTCCATGCAGTCACATGTGGATAGTGATGTACAATTCATTGAAAAGGGTCCTCCAAAGGAGAATTTCCAACCATGTGAGTCAAAGAAGAGCACCTTGCAACATCGACCATTCCGAAAGGTAGAAAAAAGATCAGCTGTAGAGTTTGTGGAATTCCTTCCTAGATGGAGGACAAGATCGATGGGACCTGAACCAATGAGAGTGGAACCACCTGTCATCACTCCCTTATATGCTCCAAAAGAACCACCTTTGGGGGAAATTGATGATACATAACCCGGTACAGATAAACCCGAGGAAGGAAACCCTCTTGTGACTATCTCTGAACTAGTTGTAGTTAGTCACACGGCTGTCACACAAGAACCAATCATCGAATTAACAAATAATTTTGAGGATGTACTTGGATCATAGGAAGTAACCACAACACTAGAGCCAATTAAAAAGGACGCTATGCTTGTTACACAAGAACCAGGTATGGACAAAATGATTGATGAGGAGGTTGTTACAAAAGAACCATCCACCAAAGAACCAATTAATAATAATCCTGTTACACAAGAACCAGGCATAGATGAAAGGATTGATGGTGAGACTGTTACCTAAGAACTAACCTCCGAAGAACCAATCAATATTGAGGTTGTTGCACAAAAAATAGTTAAATTAAAGATGGAATAAGGGGAACCTAGCATGATGGGTGTCATGAAAGGTAATAAGAAACCTCCCTCTTTGATTAATCAAGTTGTGAAATTGAAAAGGAGAAATTTTAAATAGAGGCAAAAAATTAGGGAATTGAAGAAATAGGTTAGGGAAATATCTAAGATTGCAGGGTTAAACACCCCTGCTGATGTGACCAATTTTTTTAATAAAGTGACCTCTCCAAAAAAATGGGCTACTAAGAAACCAAAGGAGAATCCCTATTCAGTTTGGGAAGGTATTTTTAGGCCTCTAGGTTACTCACCTCGAGACATAAAGCTCATAATGGCATCTACATAGTCAGAAGCGGAAACCAGGAAAGTTGGATTTCTTACCTTTGAATTTCCCTCTCCTATATTCTTACAGGCAGATCTTGACAAGTGGAAGGCATTTGCAATATCCTACCAAGAGGGAATGGTTCCTATAAAAGAACATCAAAAAATTGTCCAGAATATGGAAAGGAAAATAGAAGGTGAACTAACCCTCTACAGGATGGAAATAAAACAATGGGGAAAATATCAGAAGAAACCGAGGGATGCACATGATCAGGTTAAGAAGCATAAGGAAGAAAAGCATAAGATGGATTCATTTATTCAGGATTTGTTGAACTGTAGAATTCATTCTCTCGTGTATGATTTGTTTCTTCAAGAACAATTCATCCTTTTTTCATCTCACAACCATAATTGAGGATAAGCCCTACCTATTTACAAGTGCTAAAGACTTCTGGAAGGCCTTTTATGCAAATGATATGATCACACAACACTCTTTATGTGAATTTTATTTTCGTGATTTTATTCTAGCATATGAAAGAGATTTTAATCCTACTCCCTATATAGGAGACCTCCAGTTGCAGGCTTTTGTGTCCTACATATTGCATCAAGTTAAGTGAAAACTGGCCCATGAGAATGTAGAAAGGAACCAAGCCACATGTGAGCTAAGGATTAGGGAAAATCTTGGTCACTCAGATGATGCTACCAAGGGTCAAAACCTCATTACTATGTCCCTTGATCCCTCAAGGTTGGTTGTAAGTCTCCACGCACAAGTAATTAACCATTACGCCAGTTGTATTAACAATGCAAAATGTGAGGCCTTGGAGGGTTGAAAAATAATATGAGAGTCATCTATAGTGGTAATCAAAACTAGGGAACCCTTTGGGTTTCCAAACTTCAGAAGAGCCATGGGGAGATTGAATAGGTACATCTAGTGTATTGAATAGACACGCCCTCTATGGATTGGCTTGAAGTTTTATTTTCCTTTAATATGGTTGTCTATAGATAAGTATCATCCCATGCATGAGTTGGCAGTGATGGACAAAAAATTGGGATTGGAAGTTATGGTGTTAGCATGTTTCATGGATTATGAGGAAGATACACATGAGGCCTACCAACTTATCACACTACATGAAACCTACTTTTGGGCCAATCACGATATCAGATAGAAATTGGTTGCATGAGGACATGTAGCAGGACTAGTTGGGGGGAGATGTTGGACCCATGACTTATACCCTTTTTTCCATCCATTTACCCTATTTTGAAGATACTTTAAGTCATCTTTTACCCTCTTTTGACAACATATTACCTATGACTTCATGTTTTAACCCAAGGTACAATTTTTTTATGAATTACATTATTTAAGTAGTAATATGGGTTGTTAAGTAGTTTCCTACTTGATTTCAGGTTTACTAATGAGATGGCTTGGAAGCATATACTTGGAGGTTGGAAACAGGTCGTGTTCATTCAAGGATTTGATGTTGTTACTCCTTTACAAGCTCATATGGTGTCCCTTTTGATATGCCATTAATTCTATATTTTGTCACCCTTTGAACCACGATGTTGCCACTTCCACGATCCTGTTGATACTTGAGCATTTGGTATTTGACCGATGCTCAAGTATAGGAGAAGATAAGTGCCAACGTGGCAAGGATGAGTCACTTGAAGAAACGAGAGTACCAATTGCTGAAAATATTCGTGGTTGTGATAATATATCAGAATGCTCTATTTTGTACATTGGTTGTAACAACACGAATACACAACAAATATTGTGCTATGTATTGATCAGATCTGGTACTCTATTTTGAAAATAATTTAATCTAGAAATGTATAAATAATAGGAACCCTCTTGGGTTGAGGAGGTTGGAATAAGAGAGGAATAGAGTGTGTAACATGAATCTGGTGCACTTGTTGTATCATCTATTTTCTATAATCTGAGTATACTAGTTCATGCTATATCAACATCAATTTGTGAGTTGTTTTAGCATCCTTGATTGGTGAAGGAAGGCCCCCCTTCACTAATCAGGTGTTGCAATTTAATTTGTTCATTAGGTAGAATTATTAGAGTCCATTTTATGATTCTAAATGTCGTGGTGATTATTATTTGTTGAGGATTGTTATTCTTTCTTGATTGTTGAGATGTTACTTACAAAGCTTGGTCAATTGTTAGCATGAATCAAGAATCTTTGTTATTGTTGTTACTTCTATTGGGTAGAGTTTCATTTTGGTTTCATTGCATTATTTGGATTCTTCATTAATAGTTAGTCTTTCTTATTAAAATGATAAAGGTGAATTCTCTTTAATATCATCGTGAGTCCAGGATTGGTTAAGAGTACTATTGTATTTTTTTCCATTTTGCAGTTTTTATTTCCTTTCAAAAAGAGTGGTGTGGATCAAGAGTGATTTCCTTTTTCAACGAGTGTTGCATGGATTGAATGTGGTTTTATTTTCAATAAGGAATTGTTCGGATTAAGTGTGATCTTTCCATTCCATGATTCTTCACAAGATTTTTCACAGAGTTATTTCAAGTGTGTTTATTTAAAGAAAGAATAGACTGAATGAGTTTCATTCACTGCATGATCATTAGAATTACCAACATTATAGAGAAAATTGTAGCCTGCATAGACTTTGCACATATCCTTGAAATAAAAAGATGACCCCTGGTTTGATAATTAATGTGAAGTGATAGCAGTTGTCTTAGAAAGAAATTTAAAAGCCCCAACATGTTTCATTAACATAAACACAATTACATGCTTCATTAATAATAATACATGAGTCTTAAAATAATTACAATCATGGGAGAAAACATGGTTTTACATTTGATGCTATTCATATAATCTTATTTTGGTAAACTTGAATTTGTTGAACTAGATAACCTGTGATATTGTCAATTTCAAGTTGATGTTGTATTTTTGAGACACAAAATTAAGTTGGTAGATTTGTTTTCTTCTTGCTATAGAGAAAAGACTATATTGAACCTCGTGGGAAAATGTTTCCCCTGTTGCACACTTATGTTGTTATTTATTATTATTATTATTATTATTTTTTAACTGGGGGAATCAACAACTCGTGGTTCTCGTACTCACGTGAAACGTGGCCGATACCCGTCCGCTACCACTATAACCCCAGGTGCGCCACACAACCTGCAAGAGTGGAGCACAAGTAAATCGGGGTGAGAATCGAACTTGAGACCTCCTTCACATATTTCCTTCCATTTACACGACACTTGCCAATCGGTCTACACCCCTGCGGGCTGTTACACACTTATGTTATTATGACAAGGTGCTAATAATACGATACTAAGAGATAGATATAGAGATGCATTTCAGGTAAGAAAACAAAGATTAAAAGAACATAAACATCAATCCACAAACATGGATGTGTAAGGGGCCGTTCTATATCTATTTCTTGCTTTGAGTATTGTGATATGGATCCAATATACAAATGGACAGAGCACAACATGAGAACAACATTGCTTCCTTTGCTTAGATAGCAATCACTTGTAGGAAAAAAAAATATTTCAAGGCCACTTTGAGGGTAAAGGAGGTGGATAACAAGAGGGAATCCGAATCCATTTTGAAGAGAGACCAATTTTTTTGATCTATGTTATCACAAACAACCAAATGTGATGTTTTTCAGAGCATATTTGAGGTCAAGGGTGATGTTTCTCAAAGCTTATCTAAGGTAATTGCTTTGATTTATCTTTTAATCTTCAAGGTAATTGTTGCGAGGTAGATTCCATTTAAAGGATTTAGAGCTTGAGTAAATTATTGTATGTAGCAACCATGTGTGACCTAATTTAATTGATACACTTAGTTTTCAACTTTGATTGCAGCTGCTACTATACCAAGCATTAATTCATCTAATTTCTTAATTACTTACGATGGAGCAAAAATTCAATTTATATTAGTCAAGTGGGGAAACTATGTCGTTGCAAAAACCGAAGGCAATACAAATATTGCAATGAACTGGACAAAATGCACATGAATGGGAGACTTTTAGAGTATGTATAAAATTTGCTAAATTTTTGAATTTTGTACAAATGGAAAGAAATTTGGTGTATAAAATTTCATGATAGTAATTAATAAAAAATCCTTATTAAGGATTGTTTGCAATTAAAATTTAAGTTTAGTGTGTGGGAGATGGAATCTACTAGCTTAGAGCCTCCAATAAAAATTCGTTGGTAATTTGTAAGGTGGAATTGTGAACGTTGTCCCTAACATACCTCCATGAATGTGTGTTGATGTACTCTACTCAATATAATGAAAATTTAGAAGGAGCACTTGTAGATCATAAGAGACCCAAAAACAACAAATCGAATACCTTGTTCTTGATATATTAAGAAAAATCTCGTGATTAATTGATTTTCAACTTCATAAGGAACCTTGGATGAAATTATATTAGGTGGCGTAATTAGTTGCAATGATGACTGTAAAGATCACGCCTCTGTTGGGGTTCAAAATGTAGAAGAGACATCCTTCAAAAGAGAGATATGGTTGAAATCATTAAGATTTTTGGATGCAATCCTCCAATATTTCTACATGGTGTCAATTGTAACGTACCCAACCACCCATAGGCTAGGCATGATACCAATCTATAACTTACCCAACCACCCACAGGCTAGCCACGCTACTCCAAAAACTGGCTTCTGAACTGATCTTGAATTCTAATAACATTTAATTCGAAATCAAGCATGAAAGACCCACATGCATTAATCAAGTTCATGCTACAACATAAAGAAACAGACAACGTGCCATGGAAAACATATAAATAACATACATGCACATTATAAATACATATCTCATATATAATTAAATACACAGCAGAATATACATTATACATAAAACACATATAGCACTTATGTTTGCAAGTAAACATTCACCAACTAGCTGCAGACCAAAGATGTTCCTCCCAACCATAGACACTGTTGTTCTTTTACTCTCAACAACAGGTCACCCCTGAGCCAAGGCTATGAATCCACAAGGATGGGTCCTAGGCCAAATCTGCAACACCCAACAATTGGCTAACTAACTCTCAGGTTTCCAAACCGCACAACAAATCCAAATTTCCAACTCTCTTTCCCCCTCAGCCTACACAACCCAAAGAATTGACCACCTTTATCTGCCATGCAATCCTTGAGGTTGTCCAATTTCTCTCCAGGGCTCTAGTGCTACTGGTCAAGAAATATCCCTATTGGAAACTCCAAGGATTCTCAGCTGTGGAAAGTTCTATCTGAACTGCCATCAATCTCATGCACACATGCATCCATTCCCTCCTAGAATGATCAATAATATATTACAACCATTTCTCCCCCAAACCAGTCAACATTCAAGCTCTCACAATATTTTCAACACTTACAACAATCCAAAGTACACCATTTCTCTTCTACCTAGCCTGCACAACCCAAGATAATGGACCCCCTTCTCTGCCATGCAGGCCCTCAAGCTGTCCATCTCCTTTGAGGGATCCAGTGAATTTGGTCAAGAATCTCCTTGCTGTAACTCTCAGGACTCACATTTGTGAGCGAAACTTTACTCGTGGCTGGAATGCACCAGTAGTCATTACAACCAACAACCATGGCTCCTTTCTAGCAATTCAGTTTCCATGCTCCCCCCAAGAGATCACGAATGATAAGGGATGGCTGGTGAAAGAATGAGTGGAGAGAAGAAGAAGAACAAGGGGAAGAATACCTGAAGAGCAAGAAGAACAAAAAAACCCAGGAGAACCAGGAGAACCCCCCGAGAACCCCCAAAACACCCCCCTAGGTATGTTTATATAATTACATGAAGACAAGAACCCCATGGCCTTCCTCCCAAGAAGATCATGTAACTCCTTTTCTCCATAAAATCAATTATGGGTAAATAAAATAATAATAAAAAGACTTATTCCCTCATTCCCCCTCTCTCGTGGAGTCATAGCCCCCTATCTCTTTTGTCCTTGTCTATCTTGCATCCAACGGTGTATTTTATTAATGTATATGAAGTATTACATTTCCTAGTCACTTTGGCCCTTTTTCAACTTTACCGGCTCACCAGCCTAAGTCACAATTACATAATACATTATAGTTCATAAGGGTTAAAACTAGGATGTTACATCCCCCTCCCCTTATTTTGGCAATGTCCTCAGTGTACAACACCATTCCAATGTTATTAACATTACAAATCTAGGCTCTTTGGCCTCAATCCATAGAAAATCCAACCAACTCTTATATACATAGGCACTATGGCCTAAAATTAAACATGTATACATAGGCATTCTAACCCAAAACATGTATAATGATCTTGAGAATTTATATTTCTGGCAACAATTCCAACCAACAAGATCTCCTTCCCTCTCAGCCCTATACAACCCAAATAAATTAACCCCTTTCTCTGCCATTCAGTCCCTCGGGTTGTTTCGCTTCTCTCCAAGGCTCCAGTGCACTCGACCAAGAGGTTTCAGAGTTGTGACTTCAAGAACTCTAGCTGCAACAAGTCCACTGGAATTTATTCATTCCATGCCTTCATCATTGAGCTTGATTTCCTTCTGGTGTTATTTTTCCACGAGCTTCCAACTTCAATAGCCAACATCTCATATGTTTTATAAAAATATGGTCATCATGAGATATTGTTATAACAATTTCAATCATAAATGTCAAATATGTTTTATACAGGAAAACATAGTTTCCAAGCAAGAGCTTCCTGCTCATAATTCATTTGGATCTTGTGGTTGCAAGCATAAATATTTGTTATGGCTTATAGCAATTCCATACCCAATACCATTATTCTTGAAATTTTCTCAACCTTCAATCAGACAAAACATTTGTTAGCATAATCATGTAACAATTCATAACTATTAATTTCTCAAATCTGTTTTATATAGAAAAATAAAATTCACAGACATGAGGATTTTGGTCATAATGCTTGGCTTTGCAGCTGTAGATATCAGTCTTTATTATGGGCTTACATTCCTGCCATATCCAATACCATTCTACCTGCAATTTCCTCAACCTTCACTCAACCAAACAAGTTGTCTGTATCATGCATATGTATATTTTCATGGAAAAAATCACAAAGTGATCTTTGAATTGTTTACAACAACAATTCAATCACTCCCATTAATTCTCGACATTAAATGGAATTCAAATATTGAATGGAATGAACCCATCATTACATACACATGTATTATCAACCAATATTTTCTTTCTTCTATCCATCAATATTTCTATCACTATGTTCCCTTGACAGAGCTTTTCCATATTATATAGCTA
>SNQJ01S0211816.1:0-15871 GCA_010110895.2 Picea sitchensis | reverse complement strand
ATACAAAACAATAATTGTTTTCCAAGCTCATATTTCTTCATGTTGGCTTGCAATTAGTTGTGGGTTAATATGGCATTACCATATTACAATGTAATATGGTAATACCACATCTCGTGTAATTTTTTTTAAAACTTAATAATATCGCCGCGAATATCGATGATAGTTCGCCTGAAAAAATTTGCATTTTGACTAATTGATGGAAATAGGTGAACTTCGCCGCATCGCTATTAGCTTTTCATCGCACATATAACATATTCGTCGTAACTTTGGTCTTGATGAATCCATGTCATCGCTATTGCCACAGATATTCGTCACAAGTTGCCACGGTTTTCCGTCACACATACAACATCAGTGTCGTAAGTTTTTGACTCGTTGCGTCTTTTCATCGTGCACTGCTTAATGCAAATTTCTCATTACAATCACACTGCTCGTTGTACTTTTAGATTATTTCAATTGCTAATGCATCCAAAGTATTAACCTATATTGATGTTGATGACATGTGGAGAGATAATTTCGCCGATGTTTCCACGCACACCAGGATCATCGATATAGCTAATTTTAAATTATTCCAACAAAAACTCTGGCCATGAAATCAGAACGTAATATGTGTGGCAATATCAACAAAACACCGTCGCAAATTTGGTCATCTGCATCAGTGGACCAAGACAAACAGAAGACCGAATGAACAAACCAAATCTTAGAGGATATGTTGGGCAGACATGTACCTGATGGACCAACAAAAAACGTTGGGAAGAATTCTTTCTACTGCTAGAATTCACATATAACAACACAAAGCACCATTAAGATGGTGCCTTTCAAGTTTCTTTATGGGAGACCATGTCGGATGCCTTTTAGTTGGGATCGGATTGAGGATATGGTCCTAGTGGGGCTCGGCTATGATCCAAGAAAATGGAAGATCAAATGAAAATAATAAGACAAAGGATCAAAGAAGTGCATGATCAATAAAAGAGTTAGGCGCTCGATGTGCATCATGTTGACCTTAGTTACGAAGTTGGTGATCGAAATCTTATGCGGTGAACCCATAAGAGTTCTATTAAGTTTGGAAATGGTGCTAAACCCTCTCCTAGGTTCATGGACCTTCAGATTGTGGAAAAGAAGGGGCCCGGTTTACCTGAATTAGCCTTGGCTCGATTATTTGAGGCTGCATGCATCTATTGTTTTCATGTATCCGCTTTATATTATATTTCATATCTATCACATGTTATAAACATGAGTTCCTCAAGAGACCGGGATGAGGGTGCACTCCATGGCAGAGCTAACTGCATTCTCGGACTACTCCGATTCAAAAACTATGACGCTTTAACAAGTAGATCGTCAAGGTCCACCGGGACACCGTAGTCCACTCAGATACCTGCGAGGATGCATATGATATGCGTTAACAGTTTTCATTTTGGTTTGGTAGATAGACTTATGATACCGTGATATTTTATTTTGCACTGAGATACCATGAAACTTTGGGACAAAGTTTAAACCAAGAGGGGTGTATCTAACATCCTTACTGCTATGCTAATCGAGCTTAACTTATTCTTTGAGGAAACTTACTTGCAAGTCATCCTGATTATTATACTATTGTCCATTTGATTATTATTATGAGATATTATGGATATGATGATATGTTATTTTGTTGTATTTACACAGACATGTTACCTGACCGGGTTCTCTTGAGTGTGCAGGATTCTGGACATTGGAGGATGCAGAGGCATTGATGAAACCACTTAACTCCGATCGAAATGCTAGCGGACTCATTGGGGTCGACGATAGCTTGTCGACTAGACTCACATGCGGAGTAGAGGGGCCCACGCTAGAAAACTAGAGACATCAGGAGAGGTTGGTGCATCAACCATGCCACAACCTACTAGAACTCTTCCATGGTTGAAATTGTAGGTTAAGACACTTTAATCAATGTGAAATAGACACAAATATTTCTAAAATGTTTATACATCAAATTCTAATTTTCAAAAGGTTATGATTGTATTTATATGTAAATATTAATTCCATCTTCACTAATGATTAAAGAAGTTCACATCATGTTGCTTAAATGGAATTCTAATTTTCAAAAGGTTATATTTGTATTTATATGTAAATATTAATTTCATCTTCACTAAAGAAGTTCACATCATGTTGCTTAAATGGAAGGGAATTTTTTTAGGGTATGGTATATTTGGTAAATGGTAATGACCCGTAAAGACGAAAAATTCCAAAATATTTATTTTAATACAAACATCTCTCAATGTTACATGTTAAGAATGTTTTTTCATTGCCTAAATATTTTAGGAGAGTGTCACATTGACACATAAAATTGAATTATTACGGTGCTTAAATTTTAAAAATAAATTAAAATCCATTTTTCTAAAAAAAAATAAAAATTACAATTTATCCTGGATACTTTTCATTTTTTAAATTAAACTAGTGATTGTTCACAAAGCCTATTTTGTATACTATTTGCTTTGTTAGCCACTACATGTCTATAACGTCTTTATGTTGAAGTCAAGATGTAGAAATTTGTTGAATATATTTAGTATATGGAATAATTTCATTTATATGTGTAAAGAATTTTATTAATATAAAATGCACATTCAATTTGGAAATTGTGAGCTTGATAATAACATTGGTAATCTTTGTACAAGAAGGTACTAAATCCTAGAGACAATTAAGTATTAATATTTAACCATTTATAATAAATATTACCTCCTAATCTTAGTCCAAATTCTGGACATGATCGAGTATTAAGATTTGAACATCTATAATTGATAATATTATATTCTAATCACTTGTTGCTTCCAATGATTATAAACTTCTTTATTATTATGATGTGATATAGATGATCTTTTAATTGATCTAGGCACTTCTATCTCATATTAATCAATATGTCATGTGAATAGGCTAAGTGAAAATTATTGATATGACATATTAGTTACTTCAATCTTGTCTTTGTAACTTGTACCAGTAGTTAGATTTCTAGGCTACATTAACCAAGATGGCATGTGAATAAGTCAAGTGAACAACATTGATGTGACTTCTTGGTTCCTTCAAACATGTTGTAATGGTTAAGAACATTTGTTTCCTATGAGGCTACAAGTTCAAGTCCAGAGGGGGTAGGGCATGTATTCCTCCATAGACTTTGCAGAGGGGATCCCTTGTCCCACAAACAAGGGTCTCATACACCAATTTGGTGTCCGGGTTTGGTCGCGGACCTTTAAAAATAGATTATTAATACAACTTGAGTGGACCTAATAGTTATACCATGTGTTTCTTCCTAGTACATCACAAGTTCAAATCTAAAAGAGTAGAATATGTATACCTCCTTGTATCAATAATTATATATCCACTACACTAACAACTCTAGCCAAAATTATTGTAGTTTTGGAGACTTCTATTTCTAATGGCTCTTTGATACTTTGAAATATTGCATTCAACATAACACTTTAAAATATGATAGACTGAGAAATATGATAGTCAGTCTTAAGGATAATTTAAAATATCCTTAAAATATGATACTTTAAAATATTGCATTCCATATAACACTTGTATTGAATAGATTGAGAAATATGATAGTCTTAAGGATAATTTGTGTCATGCTATGTTGCAAAAAAGGAAACATAATTTGAAGTAAAAGGTATGGATTAAATTTTAATAACCAATCCTCCATGGGCTTTAGTTAAGTGAGTGGAGTTACGGATAAAAATTGATTCTCATTGTTCGACGGGACTGGGCATTACTGAAAATCTTTCCAGCGCATCATTAAATCTTTTACAATCTTTATTCACGGGTGGGCTGGACGCACATAACGTGTCAGACAGCTTGCAAAGGAATGTGGTATTCAAAGAAGAATAAAATAATTCAGGTCGGTGGTCCTTATATTATTGTGGAACGTTTGTGAGAGCTAATTCCAACCACTCGTTCTAAGCCCTTCAATTCAATTATTATAAGTATTTCTGCTTTTATTGAATTCAAGTATTATACGGCACTTGCTTTAGTCAAAGTTAATTTCAGTGAGTGGAGTTACGGATAAAAATGATTCTTGCTGTCAGACCGTACTTGGTTTTACCAAAATGTAGCATGGAATAACCTTTCAATCTTTTTTTAAAGTGTGATGTAGCATGGAATAACCTTTTTTAAAGTGTGATGTAGCTGTGATAGAATGATTAGCCTATCTTTTTTAAAGTGTGATGTAACATGGAATAACCTTTTTAAAAGTGTGATGTGGCTGTGATGGAATGATTAGCCTCTTGTTCTAGCTCGGAGGAAGCGTGGAATAACCTCTCATTCTTATTCTTACCCGTCGTTGCCATGAAATCACAGAGCACACTAATCTTCTGCAATAATTATCTTAAGCTTATATAAACTTGTCACATTGAGCGGAGAGTAGACAAGTAGATTCGAGGAGTGAAGTCTCAGACGCTTCGTCGGTCGGTGTTTGCGTGAATAGCCGGTGCTACTACGCTGAACAAAGCAAGAGTGGTACGAGAGTCAAAGGAAAAATGGCAGAAGCAGCTGTTGTTAGCGCCCTTATAGGTACTTTCACTACTATGGTCGCAGGCAAACTCTCCGAAGAGGTATCGCTGATTCTTAATTTCAGAAAGGATTTTGAATTCTTTTGTGAAGAGCTTCTTTCCATTAAATGTCTTTTAACGGACGCCGGAGAGAAAAGGAACTCCAGTTTAGTGTCCAATTGGCTTGACAGTATTGAGGATTTTGTGGCCGATGCTGAGTACCTAATGGAGCAATGTGGGTCTGTTGATAAATTCTTTGCCAAACTGAAATTCCGGTTAAAGATGGGCCACAAGATCAGGGAATTAAAGGAGCGACTCAAGCAGATCCGAGGGAAAGCTAAAGACCTCAAATTGCTTGAGGCTGTTCTCGATGTGAATGCTCATGGTCAGGCAAGGGATGCAGATGGTTTTAACGAAAGGAGGAAAAAATCCTATGCTCTTCTTCAAGAATCACAAATTGTGGGCATGGACGGCGATATTAAAGTGATTACTGAATGGATATTGAAGGAAGACATCCCTCCAGTCATTGCTGCTGTGGGCATGGGAGGGCAGGGCAAAACCCTTCTGCTCCAACGCGTTTTCAACAGTGAAGAGATACGTCAACGTTTCGACCATCATGTTTGGTTGGCCATATCTCAAAAATACAATGACGAGGAGTTGCTCCGCCAGGTTCTCAGGGAATTGGACCCAAATCATAATTCGGTGAACCTAACCAAGGGGGAGCTTATAGAGAAGATTCATGAAAAATTAGAAGGAAAACGCTGTCTATTTGCTGTTGATGACGTGTGGGACATATACGCCTGGGAGGACATTGGCCTGCCATCCAGAATCCAAGGTAAGGTTGTGCTGACAACCCGGGAGGAAAAGATTGCAAAGGCTTTGGGAGCTGGAGATCATATTCACCCCAAAAATAGTTTATCAGAAGAAAACAGTTGGCAGTTGTTCTGCCTCCATGCCTTCCCACAGTTGGCAGTTGTTCTGCCTCCATGCCTTCCCAGATGGTACACATCATTGTCCAGAGGCGCTGGACAAGATAGCCCGCGAAATTGTAAAGAAATGTGGTGGACTGCCACTTGCCATCAAAACAATAGGAGCTTATTTGGGAAGATCAGTAAGGGAGCTTCATAATGATTGGGAATGGACCCTTGATCATCTAAATGAAGCACATGGCATGCGGGACCGCGTTATGCCGTCTTTGAAGTTAAGTTACCAGGCTTTGCCTCCCCATCTAAAGCCTTGTTTTCTTTACTGCTCTGTTTTTCCTAAGAATACTCAAATACGGTCCGAATATTTAGTGTATGCATGGATTGCTCAGGGATTTGTTTCTGCACAATTACAAGAGTCCTACAGTCAGGGATTTGTTTCTGAAAAATTAGAAGAGTCCTACAGTGTAGGGCGATCCTACATGGACGATCTTATTGATCGATGCCTCATCGAAGTTTCAGAGGTTGGTGGGGATGACGAGTACAGAGTTGCAAATGCAATGACTTTGGAGCCAAATATCAAGGTTTGAGCAAACTAAATGTTTGCTCAAACCCGGAGGACAATTGGAAACGATACCAGCGGAAGAGTGCCAAGGATTGCGTAGAATTTCATTGATGAAAAATGAGATATCTACAATCCAGAACGGCATCCGGTGTCCAGGGCTCCGTAGTCTATTGCTATCTCATAATTACCGTCTTACATCAATCTCTTCCAGCTTTTTTGACAATATGAGATATCTCTGTGTGTTAGATTTAAGTGAGACTAAAATCAAATCATTGCCCGACTCTATCGGGAATTTGAGGCTTCTAAAGTACTTGAATTTATCTTCGACAAGCATTAAGGAACTTCCCGAGTCCTTGAGTGGTCTCCGGCACCTCCAGTTTCTGGATGTTAGTGAATCCAATATAGCAAGGCTGCATTCAGGGATAGATAAGCACAAATATATGCTACATTTGAATTTAAGCTGGGGTATGCATAGGTGCCCCGTCGAAATATCGAAGCTCATCAATCTACAGACGTTGAAAGGTGTTAGAATCACTGTTGGAAATGCAGCGAGTGCTAATGCCTTGCAACTGAGGGATCTCGAAGGATTGAAACTTCTCCAACACCTATCATTAAACTTAACGATTGAACCAAACCAATCTGGTGATCATCAAGTGGAGGACGAGGGGACTTTTCGGGGCATGACAAAGATGCGGACCCTCGTTGTTGTATATGCAAATATCCCTTCATCTTGTGAAGGCCTTCATCTTCCAACCGACATGGAAGCCATGGAACGCCCCGAAATAATTCATCTTAATCGGTGCTTGGTTCCTAAATTGTTTTTTCAACTTCAGAATCTCATGGAGATAACATTAGAGGGGTATAGCTCCAGTGCATATTTTAGAGGGCTAGAAAAAATTCCTAATCTGAAAAAGCTACACTTGGGGTCGAATCTTAGAGGGTTAGAAAAGATTCCTTGTCTGAAATTTCCAAATGAGTTTGGGGAACGTGGGGCATTTCTTAAATTGGAAGAGCTGGTCATAGGTTATTTTAAGCATTTGAAAAGCATTCCCTCGTTCCACGAGGATGCAATGCCGAGATTGAGGTGTTTGAGAATGGTCGGGTGTGACCGGGTGGAAAATATGCCGGAAGGATTAACGAATCTGAAGAATCTTAAAGAAGTAGAGGTAGAGATGGAGGTTGATTCTGTGGAGAACTTATCGTACGGGAAAAGGAATTGTTGGCAAAGTTTGAAAGACCACCAAATTAAGATCAAAGTGGAAATATATGATATCGGCAACACATTAAGAGTGATGTGAAATGTGTAGATTAGGGATAAGATATGAATATGTAAATGCGGTGACATTGTAGAATATCGTGCTTCTAACATTTACTTATTAAATAGTGTCGTATCTTCACAGATGATGTAGGAGCATCGACTAAGGCCAGCAATGTGACCATGTTGTTACATGTTGTGGTCTGAATTTAATGATAGTTTGTGTCTTGTTTGGTTTGAAAATAGGAATAAGTGGCTGTTTAAGAGATCCCTGGAATAAGTGGCTGTTTAATGATATTTCTGTAAGTATTCAATAATATAAAAGAGAAAAAAAAAGGCCAGTATTAAATACTTTTTGTTTAACATACTTTGTTATTAAGTGATGTTAATTCTATCTTTCATATTATATAATATTACAAACTTTGATGTAAAGGTGTTTTTAGTGAGTTTGGGTGAGTGTACTTTTGGGCTTCATTTATCAAGGAGAAGTTAATGCTTTAAAGTCTAAAATGTAATTTAATTCTAAAATTAAAATAATAATTTAATTTTAAAGTGTTTTATATGTGTAATTTATGTATATTTTGATGATATGTAGTGGTATAAAAAAATTACAAGTTTATCATTAATAAAGTTAAAATTATAAGATGTATAATTTTACAAATATTTAACATTGATTTTAATTATTATTTGAATTGAAACAATATTTTTAGAAAAATAATAATTGGTGTTTGAAAATTTTATTACTTTATTTTATATGTGTTTTTTTTAAATGTTTTAACGTAATAGTGGCATGTAATTTATTTAGGCAAAAGGTAAAGTGATTATGAAACACTTAAAACTTGTAGTAATCTATTATTTGTGTATACTCTAAAAGAAAAGGAGAAGTGAGAGTGGCTACTTCGGGCCTTTAAAAGTTGTAGAATTGGATAGACCTAGGTGTTAGTAACTATCAACAATCTTACAAAGCGAAAACGTAAAGTGATTACTAAAAAAACAATTAAATTTTGGAATACGTAATTATATAAAATAAAGTAGATTCAATTCTAAAAAATTAGTATTAGTTCCTAAATTAGACTCATAGTATTTTAAGGAGTTTGTTCTTTTCAAAGTTGGAATAACTTGGAGAGAACTTACAGTTTTCTAAACACCACCATAGTTGCAGGTGTTCGACTGAATCCAATAGCTTCTACTGAAACTATCTTGAGTATCGTAGTGGGAGTGGAGAATGGATTGTTTTATCTTCACAAAGAGAGTCTAGAACCTATTCTTCATTGTGATCTCAAGCTCTCCAAAATCTTGCTTGATTTCGACCTCAAACCTACAATTGTTGATTTTGGACTCTCAAGAATTTTGAAATATGGTGACATGAGCGACAGATCCAATACCTCCAACATTAGGGGCTCCATCTATTACATGGCACCAGGTACACAAAATATGATTACCCTATTACTTGTGTTTGTATAACCTGTTAATTTTGATTATGGAAGTTCGATCCTGCATGTGTTTGTCTTTTTTTTTAGAGAGTATGCAACTTATTCAAAAAATCACCTCAAAGGTTGACGTATACAACTATGGAATTCTCATTCTAGAAATGGGGAGCAATAGAAGCCCAACATGTGAGATGTTTTTGGATGGAACAACCGCACTTGGACAGTGGGTTGTGGATGCCATTGCTGATGGAATCCCTTAAGAGTTGTTTCTCATCATTTCTTCCAAGGAGGCACATCCAATGACTACTCGATTAAAGATGAGATGATTAAAGTCTTTCATTTAAAATTGGCTTGCAACTCATACACCTCAAAATAAACCAATCATGAGAGAAGTCGTTCACATTTTAGTTACATTGTATTCAATTAAAGTGTTGAAAAGAAAGGATTCTCCATCGCCTCCGAGCACATCCTCCTCTCATTGATGGACTTCACATATCATACATCAATTGCTTGTGACTTGAACATTGACTCTAAGGGGTTGCAATAACGTTTTAGTTGAAGTAGCTTGATTATAGTGCATTCAATTAAGATGTTTTTGTCGAGGTTGCTTACATGTTAAGAGTCATAACAAACTTCTAGATAGACAATCTTGTGAATATTTATGCTTTTACTGGGAAAAGGCCAAGTGACAAAAAATATGAGAAGAGGACAAGGGGCTATCTAATCTAGAATATGAGAACATGACAAGCTCATAGGTATTGTTCCTCCATTAAAAAAAAATGAGATGAATTATGGGAGGGAAACAATGTGGTTGATCACGTATTTTCACAAGCAAATATTTTCTTTTAGTTCATTGTTCCTTTGATTGAGCATATAAAGTCCCATAATCTTAGTAAATTCTTATGTTATTAAAGTGGTTGCCATTGTTCATTTTATATTTTGAAGATGATTGTATTGAACAAAAAAAATCTAATTTTTTAGATCGTTGTTGATGCATTAATAGGAGAAGAAAATCAAAGGGTTGATATTGGCATTGATCTTGATGGAGAAGTTACTTTCCACGCCAAGACAAAGAGATTCTTAAATTCCAAGGGTTGCAAAGTCAAATCTTGTTATTTTTAAGATCCTAGTGCTAAGATTAAAAATTCCAATATTTCAAATGAAGTTGTGTGACTATAGATTCTAGAGGACACAAACATGACAAAAAACCTACAAAAGAATTATTTTCCTCTACAAACTAACATGTGCCAAATTTGACAAGAGGTTTGATATCTATTGCAGAAATAACAAATTTGGCTTGAAGGTTGAGTTTGATTAGCAAACTTTCCTTGTGGAGAACCAAACATGTAATGTTCTTCTACAAACTCCTAAACATGGGAATTTGTATGTTTAAAAATTAAATTCAAATGTTGCATTTATCTCTTGTATAAACTAGATTGTGGTCATCAAACTAAAATATGAATGCCAATTTAAATATCGTAGATGGTATGAGCCCCAAAAATGATTCTAAAATTGGAATGTGTCAATCGTGTACAATCAGAAAGTAAAGTAGAAATCCCTTCTAATATTTTAGAAGACCCACAAGGGGAATACCTAAGGACAAATAATTTTCTTATACATGAACATGAATCCACAAGGGGAAAACATGTTATTGAGAAATTTGAGTATTGGTCAAGGTAATAGAAACCCCTCCTCCTTACCAACCAACCAAGGCCCTTTTGACATTTATTATCATTGTTATTGATGTTGATATTTTGGAAATATATTTGATATCTACTTATGACATAATAACGTTTTGAAAAGGGTAGCTATCTATTTTTCCATTAAAGATATTTATCTATACATTACTAAATATGTTACTAAATTGGTCACTGCAAGCTAATGGTGGTCTCTTATGACATGTTAGTGGAAATCAAAATCGAAAAAGTAGGTATTCCTTGATTGGAGGGATATTCTAAGGTACTTGTGCTAAGTAGATGAAATGTAAAAAATTAAATAACATTTTCAAATATTTAATTTTTATTTTATTAAAATTTTGAAAATTATATGAATATTGAGTTTTCTTATGACAACATTTTAATTTTTATGCCAAGTACAAGATATATGTTATTGTTGGTGCAACACTTTACTATCTAAATGATGGAATCAATAAATAAAACTTTATATGCAGAAGACATGTAGTGGTAATGTTTTTGTAATTTGTGTTCTTTTTAAAATTCTTTTTTGAAATTTCAATATAGTTAAATCTAATGTGAATGTGTTGAACCTCGCATAGAATAGATCTAGCCAGCACAAGGCATTGCAGAGAGAAATTGAAAAGAAGAAGCAAGATAGGAAAGAATGGAAGAATTCATTAACCAGTCTCCACACTCAAAGAGTTAATAATTTACAACATATATAGGATAAAATGAAAGTAACTAATGAACCATAGTGGTGGTCTAGATTGATCTCGACACACACCAACAATTACAAGAGTAAATTACCACCTAGTCTAGTCTCTCAGAGTTATGAGTGAACTACCACCTAGCCGAGAAGCTTAACTAGGTCAACTAGTCTTCAATTAACTCATTGAACAAAGAGTAGTGACAGATGATCCCAATGTGCTGGTGACAAAACCAATGCAACATCTAAACTCGACCCAACTAGTCAAACTGGTGTCAATTGAAAGAAAATATTCTCCTGGTGGAATATTCTCTAAAATTTAGGAGACTGATAATGACTAATTATGACTAATAAACAAGGAATAACCTTAGGGAAAAATAAATCCTAGATGTGTGAAGTGTTCCAACACCCCTCCTTAACATCACTATGGTGAAATAAAGAATGGGTTCCATGACGAGGCCATGTTAGGTACCCAAATACAAAAAGATATACCTAACTAAATGAGGAAAGAGGGAAAACCTAAAAAAATGCATAAAATAAAAATGATAAGGAACAAAGGCAATTGCTAAGCAAATCATGTCCTTCACTCCAAGAAGACCTCAAAATCATGGAAGTTTGTGCTCTTTGAAGATTTTTTGTTGAAGATGCAGATGTTTGCATGGATCTGATGAAGTGGCATGAATCATTGATATTTCGACACATATCCACTTTATCTTCTTGTAATGAATAATATCCAAATAAATTTTGGATGAAATTTTGAAAACCGTGCGACCGTTTCCAGAAAAATGCTGAAATTTTGTTGATTTTAAAACGATCATAACTTCACTTTCCGGACTCCGTTTCGGACGATTTGTTTTTTAAAATTGGATATTTTCTCGAGAGGAATTCAAATATCCAATTTGTTTCTACAAATGTTTCTCGAAAAATATCAGAATGACGTCTGATGTGCACATCTCCCTTTTGACTCATGAGATGCATGCATGGTGCATGCAAAAGTGTCTGCATGTGACTCCTGAGATGCATGCCATATATCTTCCACATGAATTTCAAAAAACAAATATAAAATGGAGTAGACATCATCTTCAATTATTGGATTACAAATTTCTGCAAATACTTATGTAGAAGACTCTTCATAATAAGAGGTTTGATCTTCTGATGGCTTCTCTTCTGGCTCTAACTGTTCGACCTACTGCATGAAATCTTCACAATATTTTTTATTCCCAAATAGAACCTCCAATATGGTCCATAATTCATTTGGAGTTAATCCTTGTGATTCTTCATATACTTCATGGAAAATTTTGGGAGAAACAGACATGCCGATACTTCCTATGGCCATATCTTGTCTATTGAGAAAATTGTTTTTCTCATCGACAGAATCATGCTCTACTTCCATTTCCATGGTAATCTGGTATAAGCCTTTGCATCTTAGCAGAAGAAAAACATTTGACATCCATTCCAAATAGTTGTGAGGCGTGAGAAGTATTCGACAAATAATCTATCTTTTGTTGTCTTCAATCTTTTGTACCTGCAAAAAATGACTTGGTGTAGCTTTTGCTTAGCAGTCCATTGGCTCTGATACCATGTGAATGTGTTGAACCTACACAGAATAGAACTAGCTAGAAAATACTACACACATTTGCAGAGAGAAATTGAGAAAGAAGAAGCAAGATAGAAAGAATGGAAGAATTCTCATTAACAATATTCCACACTCAAAGAGTGAGTAATTTACAATATATATAGGATAAATGAGTAACTAATGAGCCATAGTGGTGGTCTAGATTGATCTGGACATACACCAACAGTTACAAGAGTAAACTGTCACCTAGTCTAGTCTCTTAGGCAGTTACGGGAGTGAACTGCCACCTAGCTGAGTTAACTAGTCAACTAGTCTTCAGTTAATTGATTGAACAAAGAGTAATGAGTTGGTGATGATCCCAATGTTGTATGGTGACAAAACCAATGCAACATCTAAACTCAACTCAACTAGTCAAATTGAAGTGTCAACTGAAAGAGAATATTCTCCAGTGGAATATTCTCCCCTAAAATATAGGAGACTGGATAATGACTAATTATGACTAATAAACAAGGGATAACCTTAGGAAAAATAAATCCTTGGTGTGTGTGAAGTAAATCCAACAATGAAGCCCTGAAATTAGCATGTCATGTATTTGGTGCAATGTTTGAATATCTCAACACAATACAAATAGATTTATTTTTCTAGCGTGTAGGGATCAATGTGTAGTAGTGCACTATGTAATTTATAAAAAAAATTTATTGACTTATACAAAGTTATAAGAGAAATATTTAATACATATATTTTTCCTTAATACCATGTATGTCAGAAGAAAAATATTAAAAGAATTAAAAAACAATAATATTTCTATCTTTTTGATTCCCCTTCCTTCCTTCATAGTGAAAGGAGAGAGGCATAAACCCACTACCCTCCCTCTCTTATTGGGTGGGTGGAAAAGGAAGAGGAATAACTTGACTTCGGTTTTGTTTAAGGTATTTAGATCCACACAAATAGATCTATATATGCCTATAATTTCATTAGCGATGAATATGTGTAACATATCAAATTATGGTTCATCAAATTGAGGCATACTGAAAATAAATGATGATTTTTCTTTGGTTTATGCATTACATACCATTGGGTTGGTTATTCTAAACCTAAGTTCAAAGAAAACACAGAAAATGAGACATGACATAAAACACATGACACATAGGTGGGAAAAGTATTCTAAAACATGTCTAGATTATAATGAAATTAAAATCCACCACATGGCTTAAGTGTCTCGCTTCATTTTGTTTTCATATTTAAAAGAATCATGGATGCTAAGAACACATGCATGCTTTATGGAGCTCAAAATTATAGTGTGTTTAAGGGAGCTCAAAACACTAATGTGTTTTGGATAGGATCAATTAATTTCCTTGCTTATACTGATGTCATTGTGAAGGTAATGGGTGAGTGATTTTATGTTTTGAATTAAAAACTCTCTAGTTAAGGATTCACACATACATTTTTCCAAAGTTGTCCTTTGTCTACTTTGTGAAATTTATACTTAGGCAATAACATGGATAGAGAATTGTTATAAGCATGAGAGAATAAAATGAATCTTTACTTTAAAGGTCTAAATTGTCACGACTCCCCTTGGTTCGATGACAAGATTTCATTTTAAAGAGAGGCTCGTCATTTAGTGATGAAACATGAGAGAATAAAATGAAGCTCTACTTTCAAGTTCTAATTTTTCATGATGCCCTTATTTTGATGATAAGAGTTTATTTTAAAGAGAAGCTCATCATTTGGTGATGAGAGATCATAGTTTGGTGACAAGGGTTTGTTTATAGCAAGTAATTCATCATTTTTGGATGAAAATTTTACCAAACACTACAAGATTAACAATTGAGAAAAGCTTTATTAAAACCAAATGATGACACACATACATAGGGATTGCAAGATAGAATGAATAACAATCTAGTTGTCATATCCAATAATATTACACATAATGACTACACTATTTCTCTATTAAAGTAACAAAAGGAATATATACTTAAATCATGTTTTCCTTTAGAGCCTAGGTTCTAGGTTTCATCCCCCAACCATGTCCAAGGCCTCAAGATCCATACCTAGTGTTTAAAATCTCTCAATGGCACCCATATCGTCACTTAAAGGCCAAGGATATCCGTAGGAGGTATTTTGTGGTGGTCCAAGGTATCAATATTCACCATGGATGCGTAGAAGATTCCTTTACGATATAATATTTGGGTTCCTTATCTAACCATTTACAGGTCCCTAAGTTCTATACTTTGTGCTCAAAAAGTTTGAATGGAACACATATCATCACTAAGAGTCGAAGGATAACCTCAAGAGGTTATGTGTGGTGTTTCAAGGTATCATTCTTGGCTCTTGATGTCTAGAATCTTCTTTTAGGGCCTAAGGCCTAGATTTTCTACCTTGAACATGTCCAAGGTCTTCACACCCATACCCAATGCTCAAAAACACCAAATGGCACCCATATCACCACATGGAGGCTAAGGATACACTTAGGAGGTCTTGTGTGGTGGTTTGAGGCTTTTTAATTAGCCTTTGATGCTTGGAAGCTTCCTTTAGGGTCTTAGTCTTGATTTTCCTTATTCAACCATGTCTAGGTATTTTATCTTGATACATAGTACTCAAAAACTCCAAATATTGCGCATATAACCACTTGAAGGATGAAAATACCCTTGAGAGGTTATGTATGGTGGTTTGAGGTATTGTTCTTGGCCCTAAAATATTAAAAGATTCATTTAGGGCCTAAGGCCCAAGTTTTGTCACCTAACCATATCTAGGGCCCCAAAATCCATACCCAGTGCTCAAAACCTTATAATGGTGTTGATATCTCCACTCGTAATTCAAAGATATTGTCAAAGGGTCATTTGTGGTGGTTCAAGGTGTCATTCCTGGCCTTGGATGTCTACAATATTTATGAAGAAAACATTGTCTTCTATAAAATACGACGACCCTGAGTGAGTTTGTCTCCCAAATTTTTCCCAACATCGTGGGTTTCTGATCTACTCAAATATGCAATGACCCTCCCTGGACGACTCTAAAAAATCCAAAAATTGAACTTTGAGGCGTCATTCGATCAACAGTTGCAAACAGTGGCCTACAACTCTACCTCTGTGTGACTTCTTTGGCCCATACAACCAAAGAGTTGTAAACCTGGGCTCTAATACCATATTGTAACACCCCCCAACCTTACTGAGGCACATTACCAGTGGAAAAGACAGATTAAAAAATATTTTCTACTAACGACCAGATT
>SNQJ01S0211815.1:0-12280 GCA_010110895.2 Picea sitchensis | reverse complement strand
CCCCCCCCCTTTTGTTAAAGATAGAAATGTCGGGGGGGTCCAGAAAGACCTGTCCACCATAGATCTGAGCGCGATCATCTGGACCATTGATACATGATCGGAGCATAATTGAGGGCACGGAAACATACATGCGCCGAGGAAACTTAGGATAAGTGTTTTGTTTACGGGTTTCCTCCAAGGCTTTTCATGTCAACACCACCAAGGGTTAGTCAAACAACATTTTAGGTATCCAAATCATGGTGCAACATTGATCATCAAACTAGGTCTTATTGAAATGAAGCAATAAAGCAACTAGTCTATATTATAACCTAGCTTCCTATGACAATTAACCCAGATTAGACTGTTGGGTTAAGAATTTACTCTACCCTGAGGCTATCTGACCAAGATTAGACAGTCTGGCCAGATTTATTCACTAATCTAACCTAGACACTTTGGCTAAGATTAAACTGTTTATCCAAATTCCTTCACTACCCTATCAGCATCAAATTGAAAAGAACTTGGCCATGCTTGAAAGGTATGGACCGAGTTACTTATTATTGCATGGGGATTTTATTGAATTCTTTTATGCCCTCTTTTCTTTTCTTTTCTTTTTCTTTTTCTTTTCTTTTCTTTTTCTTTTCTTTTCTTTTCTTTTTCTTTTTCCTTTTTCAAATTATTTGCAGAATGAAAAATCATTTGTCAACAAAAAACACTAGAGACAGATAACATCCCAGTCACCAGTTGATCCTATAACTTATAGGGTGATAACAACATCTATGCATGTTGTTATAGTCTTGAACATGTAACCAAGGACTGTCCTAACTTACAGAAGAAGTGGGAGGATAAGAATATCAATTGTAACATGGTGCATGTCGAGCCACGCAAAAACAAGAAGAAGAACGGGGAAGTAGACATTTTGTTAGTAACCTGCAGAGGGGCGAAGACAAAGGCAAACCTTGAGCATGGAGAAGGCTCGCGTCAACAAGTAGACGAAAAGATCAAGAAGGTGTCCCAGCCCCCTCCAAAGTTTGATGCTACTCAGCATAAGCAGTTTCTATGTGAGGCGTAGAGAGCCCTTGAAGACGAAATAGTGTGCAAGGAGCTACAATGCGTGACTCAGAGGTCTCTTGAAGAGGTATGAATCCGAGAGGAAGTGTAGAGGGTGACACAAAGGACGTTAGAGGAAGCACATATCCACAAATATTTTCAGTGGGTGATGCAAAGGTTTTTGGAAGAAGCTCGTGTGCACAAAGAATTATAGCACACAACACATTCTCTTTGGAGGAGGCTTGCGTGCATGAGGAAATCCAATGTGCAACCCAAAGATTGATAGAAGAAACATGCATACAGACTATGCTACGATGCACTGAGAAAAAGTCTTATGAAGAATATCACCAGGAAGAGTTGCAACACATAGCGCATGCAAAATCCTTGCACGACCTAGGTCGCATGGCAAAAGCCAAAGATCAAGTCAATACCTTCTTACACTGCTATTTGTGCTTTCTTAAAGATCCAAAAGTTGCAAGTTTACCTATATGTTAACTATTTGCATGAAAGAAAAAGGAGAGGAGAACACCATATCGTCTCGGCTTTCAGAGAGGGATGTCTTCTAGGTTAGTAAGAAAAAGTGTATTGGTTGAGACTTTAAGATGACAGAAGATCTTGGTGGGTATGACATGGATGGAGTCATGTTGGACCTGGGATCTGATGTGAACATTTTACCCAAGAAGTCTTGAGAATTGATGGGTAAGACTAAGTTGGTTTGGTCAACCATCCATCTCTTGTTATCCAATCAATACAAGATCTATCCCATAGGTCGGCTGGAGAAAGTAGAAGTAAACATCGAAGGAGTGAAAACAAAGGCTGACTTTGAAGTCATTAAGATCATGGATGAGTCTAATCCATATCTTGCATTCTTGGCTATTGATTGGGCCTTCAATAATAATGTGTTGTTAAATTTGAAGAAGAGGTAGATGTCCTTTGAAACTGACACTCTATGCATGGTCGTGCCACTAGACCCATCTAAGGATGACCACTATAATGAGCTCATAGATGAGGATGCACAAATCTCGGGCATTGAAAATATTTACAAGGTCACAGGGTACAAGGAGGACTACATCAACCCCACCACAGATGGTGAATTGAGCTAGAGAAGTGTCAATTCTTATGACATCGATTCTGAGGATGCCTTGGATAGATTGTAGAATAATCTTTATGAGGTGTCAACAAGGAGGTGCACATGTGTCTCGGAAAAAGAGTGCATGCAATATTTCGACTCTTACTGGTATGATGGGATAAATCCGGTGGACACATTCATTGCATGGATACAACACATTTTTTAGAAACAGTGACCTTGTGCACTTGACTCGATACTAATAGCAATTCCCACAATTTGGTTGGCTACACCTCGAGAATCACATCACAAATGGGAAGATAGTGAAGCATCCATGAGAGAGAAATTCAAAGTGTCTAGGGGATTTTGCCTATATATGTTTGCTTACAAAGGATGGTGGGTATCCAAACATCCATAGTCGATATGTCATCGCCACATCCCAGGGTCTCCTAAGAGGATTTGAAAGAAGGTCACCTTCCTGGAACCTAGAATCCCCCTCACGCCGCACAAAGAAGAAAAACTACAAGGGAAGGCTTTTGCTACACTCCCCTTGAAAAAACATAAAGACTTGGCTCATTCTACCACCACTAACGCCATTGAGAATACAAACAAAATTTACGGAAAGCTCTTACTTCATCATACTCAAGGGGCAGAACAAACTGGTGGAATATGTGTGAAGCAGCACTACGGCCTACTGGGGGTCGTGACACTTCTGTGAATACTCGACATCCATACGAAGAGGCACACGAAACATGTTTGGTGCCTCCCGTTGAATCATGAGTGAACATGTACGGGAATTTTCAATCCAGATTTGGATCACAGGGCTCTAACATATAAGGATGGTGACATTTTTGTTGAGAGTACTAGCAATAACTACATTAGCTTTCCCAACACCTGAGATCATATTGTTTAATTTAGTCATTGAAGGGAAATTATTCCCTAATTAATACTCTAGCATACAAGCTGGCAATTTATGGCAGTAACAACTCACGCAACCACCAACTAGATAAACCACGACTAGCAGTGTTGGAATATGGCACAATTACATATGTTGAAAATAGCTTACGACTACTTTCGTTCCAGCACCCAACTGTCCCGCAGTACTCATTTGGAAACTTGTTTCCTTTCTCATTATTGTTACCTCGTTTTGTATGCCCCTTCTGCCATGTATAACAAAACCCCTAAACTGAGCTTCGTCCCCATAGTATCCAAATAGCAACTAAGAGCCAACCACCCCACCCACTTCAAAAAACACCTTTTCATGCCCAGCTTAAAATTTCCATGGCTTCCTCAAGAAACCTAGAGCCAAAAAATATCTTGGGTTGCCACCAATTTCCAAATGGAAGAAAAATTATTTCCTTTGCATGTCACCTTCACAGGGTTCCAAACAGGGTGGGTACACAATGTCCATTTCATCGATTATGATGTCTGCAACTCCGAGCAGTTCCCCACCTTAGCCTTTCACCACTATGCTCGCAACGTCCATGGTGAAGATGGAAGGACACTAACACTCACCCAAGAGTGGGCCCAACCTCTCCACTAGGAGGGCGTCCTCTCCTTCCTAGAATGTCCTCACTTTTGGCATAGCGGAATTTTTACCATGTGTGCATGCATATTACTAACTCGAATGCATGGTGGCTACCTTTGGCTGAGAGAAATACCTTATTGATGAAGTTGTAATTCTCCACTTGATAGGCCTACGCATACAGGTGAAGATCCGAAGAAATCCCTTACTATTAAGGATGTCTCCCAACAAGAAATATATGGCCCATACTCTACTCGTCGAGGAAGGAGTGGAATCCTAATTTTAGAAATCAGCCCCATACCAGTTTGCTTTGCTACACAACTCATAGCTTGCAAACTTCTGCGCAACTGTTCCAAAGAAGAATGTCCATACAGGGTCGGCGTAGCAGCTGAGTGGAGAATCTTTGGGATTCAAATGGCATGGGCCCAGTATGTAATGTATGAATTAATAGATGATTGTTTGGATGCCCAGAATTCAGGAAAGGAGTTTCATTACAGTTAGATCCTATTGTTGCTGGCAATGGTACTCTAGTAGTCCCCTCGAGGGTTTGAATGACCTATCGGCAGTTGGCGTATCTTTGAAGCTCCCTGCTTCTTGTGACTACATGAAATTCAGGATCCTCACATCCAAAATTCACACAATGATCTTTCCAAGAGTGATATAATTGCCTCATCCAAACCACCACGTCGCAAGAACACTTCCTGCGCACCCTTATCGACATGTATGATGGTTACCTTATCTTTGAATGTACTTTACATAAGATATGCATTTATCCTAATGATGACCAAGGTGTTGCAATGGCACTCCTTACTTTCCTTATTCACGAGGATGACATTCAGTAAGGTGTGGTCGAATGGCCTGCGCATCTTCAACAACTCCCAGTCGAAGACACTATGACTCTAGAGACACACACTAAGCGCAACTAAGATCGTAAAAAGGTTGAAGAAGTGCAGCAGCAAACTTAGTAGGAACCCTCCCATGGTAGGGGTACCCATATTGAGGCTGTAGGGAAAATTCCATGGGAACCCCCACCTATGCAGCATCTAGTTCAACCTCCACCACCGGGATCCAAGCGACCGCGACCCAGCTCCTTCATTTGCACTTCTACCCCATCTACTCAACCAGGACCTACTTAGATGATGCCAGAAATAACAACACTAATAGATGCATTATGATGCCAATTGTTTTTGCAACAACAACTCCATTCTAAGGCTCTACACAATGCCGGCCATATTTTCCAACAGTTAGGAAGCATTGTGCAAGTACCAATCCACACTTCATGTACGTTGCCTTCTAGCATCAGTGCCAGTTCTCCTACTCGCATCCTTTGGGTGGACCCACCATGGTGTGATTCCTTTGGCTCATATCCCTACCCCTCTCATGCAAGAATGTGCCACCACGTTACTCTTTGAATTAGGCGAGCACAACGAGTGCCTTGGGCAAGCCCATACCCAATTGCAACTGCAACATCAAGTAGATATCGTCGCACGCAAATAGGTTCATGAGAAGTATCAAAAATAAATGTAGGAGCATCAATCCTTACAAGAGCAATATGATGTTGATAGGGAGGCACACACAGCCACTCAGGGTCAATACGTCGAGCTTCGTTCATCTTTCCATAACCTGTTGGGGGAGGTGGACAACTTATATGCCATGATTCCTACCACTTTTGCTCCAACCTGCAACATTCCCTAGGCCTTAATCTCTTTGCAGTAAAGGCTTGCCTACAACAGCTCCAATTGCATATCGCTGACAATGGTAAACCACTTCTTCGCACTAACTCACCCACTTCTCCATGTCCCACACTAATTCAGATAGCTCAAGTATCTCTCCACATCGACCAATTACAGATGATAGATTTCTCCAAGTTGGTGGAATATAACTCAACCTTGTAGACTCACCTCTTAACCCCACCTGAAGTATCTACCATTATAGAATGAATTATCACAGTCGAAATGGAGGTTGCACAACAGAAGCGATATCTCACTTCCCTACCTCCTTGGGAGTAAGTCATTGTGATGTAGGCTATCGCTACAAGAAAAAAAGAGATTATTGTAGCAAGAGTAGAGCACCAAAACATATCAGTTATGATTTCCATCATGGCCAATATGGCCTTGACTTTGTTCACCCAGATGTTTGATGTGTTGGTCGTTGCCAATCCTCAAATTGAGCAGCTCAATAACATCGATCTCACTACTTCAATAGTCACAGTTGATGTTATAGAAACAGTCATCCAACTTACTCAAATGCTTCAAGAGCATTTCTCTGAGCCTGAGAGTCAGTTTCTAGAATTCTTTCAAAAACTCAAGGGCACGGTGTCGTCCGTCATAGAGATCATTCAATAAAGAAGTTGGCTCAAGGGCAAGCCAGATAATAGTGTTGGGGGCATGTTTGCACCAAAATTTTTGGGTTCAATTTCGTGTGTGTGCGCACAAATGAAGTTGTGTGTGCTCATTCCATAGTTTTATGTGCACCTAAGGAAATGTGTGAGTAATTCCATGGAGTGCGCATAAAACCAGGTTTTTTTAGTAGCGTGCCAAATGTAAAGACTACCAAGTGTGCGTTGGTCCGATTTTTGTTAGTCGCACCATAAACCAAGAAGATGCCCACCGAAATCAAGAAAGGAATCACCAGGAAATCCCCCTGAATGATTATTTTCAGCAGCATATGAAGTCGTGGGGAGACCAAAGGATGGGCTAGCCAGGCAGTTAAGGTTTCCCCTAATATAGAGAGTCTATGTGGAGCACTAGAAGGCACCAGAAGTGTGTGAGGTAGTTGGATCAGAAAAGAAAGTGGAGCAGAGAAGAAAGAGACAATTCTCCCCAGTAGTGGAGTATATAAAAAGGATCTCTAATCTCAAAACAAGAGTTGGTGAGTTAGTCTGTGGATTGGCTATCTGACTAGTTAGAGAGTTTTTTAGTTAGCTTAGCTACTAGTATCGAGCTCACTCTAAGAATGTTGTAATATTGTGATGTTTTGAATATATTCCTATGTCTTTGACATGTCTTAGTCTTAAGGCAAGGCACATGGTGCATTATGTTGTATTTCCACAGGTTTATATAGTAATGATGTGAAGTTATATGGCTATCATAGGCAGTTGTTCAGTGCACTGTATAACTCTGATGTGATGGAATTCCCTCAGTAATAAAGATATGGAAGTTTTGATATAATATGTGTATGTGATGAATGAGTTGAATGTGTGTGTGTGTGTATTGTTTCATTTCTTAGTCCCAAATAGTTTATCAGACACTAGTTACATGGATGCCAATTGCAGTAATGTTATGTATGTTTAATCCTTCATCCCTGTCATGAGACCTTATGGTCTCTATGATCCTCTTTGCATATCAAATGAGACCTTCCTTGGCCTTGGCTGAGGATTGATATGTTGATGCTTTCTATAGTGGGAAAACCCCCCTACAGACTACACTAGGGTTCTCAAGTGCAGGTATAGCTAACTTTCTAAAGTCTCCTACTTTTAACAACTATCATGACAACACCCCACATTCATGCATAAAATACAAAGTATAGGGATCCGGTAGTCCTACCTTAAACTTCGCGTCTGGTGTCAATCCCTTTGCATTCGATTGTTCCTCGACTGAAAATCTTGTCCCAAGGTTTACCTTCATTCACCAAAAGACAAACAAGAAACTACGAACATGCATTCTATATATGGATTAGTGGGTTAGATGTCATAACAAAATGTAAATCAAATATCAACATTGAACACATCATGTGGCGAGACAAAAAAAGTACTTCTTTATATTAATCTCACAAAGTCACTTTCAAAATGAGATCGATGACTGTTCCTCGAACCCGGTCTTGGGCTCCTCTTCACCAAGATCCAACTACTTCCACATATCCTTATTCTCTCACACTTATTTCTAGAGAATGGGCATAGGCTTATGAGTAAGGAAAAAGGCAAGAACTAGGGAATTCTGGCTCAAAACTCACAATGTGGCTGCAAATTCTTGGGGCAACGGGGGATTATGAAATGGGAAGAGTTTCATTGCTTTCATGATTCTCCCTAGAATGAGACCCCAACACCTTCTTTTATATGCCAAAAATATAGTTATTCGGTTGGGTGATGGGCTATAGGCGATAAATTGGTTAGGAAACTACACAAAAGCTCGTATTCCCTTGCAACTTTTTATTTGTTGCATCTTTTATGGGAATATGTGGGTTGTAATGGTGTAGATAGCATATGTATGTGGGCAGTAATGGTGTAGATAGCATAAATACATGGGCAGTAGTGGTGCAGGGTGCATACATCTTCAAAAATTTGGTTTTTAAGAAGAGTTATTAAGTATTGGCTTGGAAAAAATAGTAAGTAAGATGGCCTGTTGCTGGGTATGCATGTCTGGTGAAAATTAGGGTTATAACAGATGCCCCCTAATGTGTGAGGTCAGAAGAGAATCTAATGGCCGAAATACATTACAAATATTTTACCAACGTACGAAGTGAGTGAGCCCAGGACCAGAGTTTAGGAGGTGCCATCTGCAAAATAACAATTGTCTCACCAAGGCGGGAATACCCATGCTCGGGATTAAATAAATCATGGTTGCCAATCAAATACATTGCAGATACATGTCATATAACTATATAAAGTGTAGCTGCGAGCAGTACACAGTGGATCTACATCTCAAAATCGAAAGATATACATGAATAGTATCCATCTTCAAGAAGGTAATGACGTTGGATGGTTGGAGATGAGGCCTTCAGAGCTCGAGAAACAACTTCAAGATCTTCAAAACTCGGGTAGGAGTGTAATGTGAGTGTATGACTTAACTACCCAGAGGTCTTCAATGGTTGGTCGGGGAACAGACAAGAGGATCTCGGTGATCAGGCAGAGAACTTCATTGATTTCGAATAAAGACTTTGATTGGACTTTCGGGATGGTCGGGCATGAGGACAAGAGACAAACTACAGAAGGGCTGACTCAAGTTGGGTAAAACTTCCCTTGGACAAAAGAACGATGAATGATGAGACTCAGGTAGCATGACATTGACATAAGTTCACGCTGCAGGAGGTAACGCAAACTCTCCATATGTTTGGAAGAATAACCAAATGGAGGAGGACACAGCTCTATGTTACGAGAATAGCTTCCTAAGGTCATATTAAATCCCATATCTTGACGAACAAACGGAAGGATGTGTTTTTTCCAAGGGCGACTCATTTTTCTGCCATAAAAAGAAAATGCTTTTCCCATCCTCTTTTTGGGGTATATTTGATTTTTTTTGTCTTTTCAATATTTTGAAATCTTGAAAAAAAATAAAGGAATGCTACATTACAAAGGAGGAACGAGTGTCGCAAACATACTAGTTCCAAGCGTAAGGAACACATTGATGCTCAGATCAAGGAAACATGTGCAGGAAAAGGACAGTCAGGAATATTCCTCCATGGGTCAAGGTGTCAAGACGTAGAGACAAAGTGCTACAAGGCTTGCATATAAGGCATGCTTCAAAGGTTCAGTTGAGAGCCACATGGAGCAGGCATTAGTTCAAAGATGCAGGAATGAAAATGTGATTAATAGGACACAATGACAACGTCCTTCAATGTAATTTTAAATGAGCCGAGAGAAGGTAAGCTTGGTGCTTTTTCATTTTTAGAGAGTCTGAAAAAGTGCAAAAGAAGACTCCACTGGGGTACCTTTTTCGAAGATAATCTACTCGGCTCGAAAAAGGGATAAATTAGCACCGAAAAGACATATGTTCAAAACCATTTTAACGAGTGTGACAAAGACAAGATCACTCGGCAATCTTTTCAATTTTAAGGAGTCTGAAAAGAGCTTAATTATGGACTCACTACCTTTTTCTAGATTTAGTCTCCTTAGCCCAAAAAAGGTGAAATTTACTGAGGAGAACTCTCCCGGCGAGATGAATCTCCCAAGGTGTACCTTTTTCCTCCTTAATCTACCAACCGGAAAAAGGGGTAAACTCATTCCAGTAGATGTTTTTTTGAACCAATTAATGCGTGTGAAAGAACAAGGTCACTCGGCGATCTTTTCAATTTTAAGGAGTCTGAAAAGAGCTTAACTATGGACTCTGTAATGGATGTTCTTCTGGACCGGTTTAACGAGTGTGAAGAAACCAGATCACTCGGCGATATTTTCAATTTTAGGGAGTCTGAAAAGAGCTTAAATATGGACTCCGTGGGAGTTCCTTTTTCGTAAATTTAATCCCTCAGGCCCGAAAAGGGGTTAAACTTATACCTGAGAATACTCTTCTAGCGAACCAAAATTCCTAGAGTATACCTTTGTTCGTACAATTGACCATCTGGACCGAAAAAGGGGTAAACTACTGTCGGACAGACGTGCCTTCAAATTTTAGTTTGGAAAGTGTGAAGGACAACAAGATCGCTCTACAATATTTTCATGTTTAGAGGGTCTGAAAAGGGCTTAAAAGAAGACCCGTTTGTTTTTTGGGAGTCCCGAGGGTGAGGCCAAGAGTGATAATATATCAGACATGTGAAGTATCAAACTCATAATCAAGACAAGACTAAAAGGACTCCCGAGCCTATAGTCATTAGTGATGGCATGGACACCAAAATGCAACCAGGATCTACCTAGGGCATCCATGTGAGGGTAGGCTCTACCACTAAATTACGACACTTCTAGAGTAGCAATGACGGTTCTGTGTCACAATTCGGTGGGGTTGATCCTATGGTAAAGTGAAAAAGACAACGAGGTGCAACAAGTGGAGGTGGAATCCTAACTCAAATGCACAAAGTTGGAAAAAATACTTTTCACCAAAGGACGTGAAAAGTGCCCCAACTCCCAAAAAGTTCATCGAACCAAAAGTAAAGTGTATCATAACATCTAATGACAAAGTCAAGAACCACATTACATGATTTTCAAGCCAGAAGAAACGACAACGGGGGTCAAAAAATGACAAAAAGTGCCAAAAATTCTATAAATAGAACCTGGCAGCTCATTATCACCAATGCGAATTGACAATTGACCAAAAAGCCAGAAACACCCCTTTGTGAAAGAAGTTGATTCTGGGAGCTTCAGTGGACGAAACAAACTTCTGCTTGGACCAAGTACAAACTAGTCCCTCCTACATTTCCAATCTTCCTTTTTGCATTTCTTTTTGTTTTTTGGAGGGGTGCACACCCTTAAAAAGTTCGGCCTGCGTGTACGCGGGTTTTCCAAGCACAGCTCATGTATGCATGCGAGCAGAGAATAGTATGCCCACGTACATATGCAATTGTCCCCAATACAGCCCGCGTACATCCTCAAACATATGAAAAAATTAAAAATGCATCATTTGACTCTCTTTTGAACTTGTCATTTTGCAGAATGTATGTCCATTGGAGAGAGAGAGAGAGCATGAGGAAATTGATACAATGGTCAAGGAAGACCCTATTGTTGTTGCCACATTAAAACAATGTGGGTTGTGGAAATTCTTTTGGTGTCCACTCATGCGGGCACAACCTAGGTTGTTGAATGCCTTGGTAGATGATTGGCACCCAGATGCAGAGGCTTTTATGCTCGAGGGGTAGTCATTGACTCCAATGACTGAGGACATTTACTTCCTGACTAGCCTCTCAAGGAGAGGTGAACCAGTCAACCTTCATTATTTTCCTCCTGGGCCACAAAACATTGTCGAATTGATCAGGCAACACTGCGAGGCTGGAACAGATAAAGTGGGTTCCCAGGTACCAATCCACAAAATAACCAACCTATCACTGAAAGTGATAGTGTTACTTATTGGGCGGATCACTGGATCCGCAGCTTTACATTAGGCCTCTCGGGCGCATATGCATTGCGTAGTATAGTGCTTAAATGCATGAGTGTTCGATTGGAGTACAACCATGCTAGAGTGCATGAAGAAACAGCTCACAGAGTGTCGTGGGTGAAACAACAAGAACTTCAGGTTCAAGACTATTCTTTTCTCTTTCTTCTTCGAGAGGGTACCCAGTCTTAGTCCCCGAGAGACAATACGATGGCACATGGCCTCCTTCCCAGTAGTGTGCAGATGGGAAGCATTGTTGCCACGACAGGGGGGAGGAAGGACCATCGAGGCCTTCGATGATACTTTTTTCGACTGGTGGTCTCAGTAGATTCCATATATAGAGGACTACCCCTATGTCGGGATCAACTTCTCCAGAGATCCTGACATTCTCGTACCTCCCAGAGTCGAGCAAGGATAATTAGGTACATTTTTCTTTTTAAAAGTTTTTTAATTTTTTATTCTTTTATATATATATATCATTTTTTATGTGTACCAAAGCACTTGAAAACTATGTATATATTATGTACAGATGTGGGACCAGTGCTTCCAGCTGATTTTGAGTGGAGCAGGTGTCTTCCATGACCAGAGGTAGCAGCAATAGTGGTCGCTGGCCCAGAAGCAGCAGCAGGGGTACCTCCAATTGGAGAGGCTGAGAGAATTTTGAGATGAGTGGAGTGGAACTTGACCGCACTCACTCGTACTGTGCCTATGGCTGAGATCGAGGATCTCCCACCATCTATGCAGCCTCATGTTGTTGGGGTGCCACTGATCTAGGTCTATCTATTTTGACTTTTGGAAAACGTTGCAGTCCACTATAGCAGGGCCAATAGGCCTCGTGCTTAGCTTAGGGTGGACCATTTACGTGCCGAGGGAACTTTTTGTATATTTTTGAGGTTATAAGCCCCGTGACGTATACTGGACATATTTTTG
>SNQJ01S0211814.1:5727-15871 GCA_010110895.2 Picea sitchensis | reverse complement strand
ATCAACCTATATATGATAATTATGATTCAAAATCAGAGCTTGAAATTAAAGAAGAACAAAGTTTGCAAACACAATATTCATAAATTTTCATTAGTTCTCCTTTTTATGATGTTTATGAATATTTTGATGATTTTCAGAAAAATGGATTACTCATTAGATTTTAGAGATTCAGGTTTTGATGATTTTAAACAAAAGTTTGAATGTGTTCAAGAGCTGAAAGAACAAGTATATTATATCAATGAGCATGAAGAAGATTTACTTTCTTATGAAGAATAATCTCTAGACAATTCTAGAATGAATGCACTTGAAAGTATTAAAAACGGTACATATCTTTTTCGTATCATAGAAGATAAAGGTTGAAATAATTTTAAACAAAAATATATCTTTGAGCTATCATTCATAGAAATTTCAAATAACAGTAAGTGTATATACGATAACTTTGATTTTCAAGATGTTTATATTCAAGAGAAGTTTAAAGTTGATAAAAACACTTAGTTTTCAAAGATTTAATTGTTATCAACAAATGCAAAGTTTTAACAAAGAAAATCAAGAAGAACAAATTTCCCGAATATCATATTCATAAATTTTCAATAATCATGATTATAAAAATGATATTTCAGCTGGTTATGATTAGAAACATATTGTTAATCTAAAACATCTTATTGTTGTTATATCATATTAGAAGGATATTATTGATGATGACATTTATTATATTATTGTTCCTAAATCTTGTCAAATACTTGCATTTCAAGAAGAGCATCAACAATTTAAAGAAGCCGTCTTTGGTTGTTCATTGGAGCTCAAATTTCTTCAAGCGGATGAGGAGGGATTTACATATGTGCATAATGATCAAAGGATGTTTTTGCATGTTTTACAAAATCATGTAGTTGATTGGCTAAAAAATGTTTCTTTTCAATCCTCTAACTTTCCAAATTTCATTATCACAGTACAAGTAGATTTCATTTATCAATTGTTAGCTATTGTCTTTTGGTTGTTAGCAAAATTGTTTTCTTTTTTTGTACAAATTTGTAAGGAACAATTTCATTTAGTTAACAAGTAGCTTGAATGGCTTCACTGGAAGACTGATTATACTTGAACAAAAAGAATGGTGCTAATTAGAATAGGATCTAATTGTATATAAATAAGGTCACAATTGAGTATTTCTTTTTAGTCCGGATAGTTGTTTTTAGGATTGCACGGGTAGTGCTATTATTAGTTAGACTAGTTTAGGTTGAATAAATGAAACTAATCTCCGTTGATCACTTAAATTTATTCTAATCTCTATAGGAATGATAGAATTAATTGATAAAAAAAATCTCAAACATGTTATTTTTACCAATAAGGTGAAAAATGTATTTGTTCATTTATCTCAGTTGAAATGATATATTTAGGGTAATTTCTTGTAAATCTGAGCTATGATATTAGATGATAACTGTTAGTTTTGTCAAGGGAAATTTAAAATATCGAATAAGAACTATTACTATAATAATAGGAAAATATGTGCTTAATCTTGAGAAGGTATTAGTCTCTGGGTTTATTTTAACATGTAGATAGCTAAAATAAATTATAAAATTTTAATAGTTATCATCCCATAGTGTTTGTTGGCACAGGGGAAGACCCAGGGTTCAACGATTCAACAATGTACCAACAAAACCCTAACTATCGTCCCTTTCGGCAACACCTGCGAAGCAGATGAAGTCTCACCCGAGGTAGATGCAGGGGTGGTTGCATAAATCAAGTGTCTACACCCTAGCTGGGACATAGATATATGATCACAATACTTAATAGAGAACTTAGCAGTTGATATTCATTAGTCTTTAGTCCCTTATCCACATCACAGGTAAAACCCTAATTACAAAACAACACAATATTCAACAAGATCTAACACATCCAAGCACTTATCACATATATATAGATCAGATCTAGCATTCATTCATGTTATTAAGCACTAAGCTACTACATCAGATGCATATAACATACATAAAGATTCAACACTAAGAATAAATCACATCAATAGCACAAAGCAGTTACAACACAGGATGTACGTGGTTCACCCCAGTGTGGGGCTACGTCCACCAATTCTTATTCTTCTTTATTATCTTCTTTCAATATTCTTATATGCACAGAGCCACAAAACCAAACTCTGCATAGAATAGAAGATCTACGCACACCTCGCCAGATCCTCCTTCCCCGATTTAGGTCATAGAACAAAGCCTTCTTACACAATCTGCACACAAGCTTATTACAATCGCTTGCACTTAGCTTTGTAAGTCTTAACACATAGTATGCACAAATCCTCTAGATACGCACTAAGACGATTCTACTAGGTCTCCTCCTTCTTACATCGCCTAGATATCTATTTATACATTACAAATGGGGCCTAAATATGGGAAAACACATGGGATGACATCCCATACTTGTTACATAAACCCTAATCCCCAAAAAATCTCACAAAAGGGGGTGAGATCCCGCGATCTTCGCTTTGCTTGGGTGATCCGTCTTCGACCAGCCTGTCGAAGTCCCAAAAATGGTCAAACACGACCAAGGTTATCCAAAACTTGATCGAGGGCCAAAAGGCCCCCAACACTCACCTGTGATGCGTCCCGAGTCACTCTTATCTGGGAAACTCCGCTTCGAAGGCCTTGAGCTTGGATCGATCTGCCTTGAATTTATGCTTTGCCAGAGCCTCCTGCTCAATGAACTCTTGAAGGATTTTCTCTGTGACCATTCCTTCCAAGCGCTATTCCACCAAGGTGACTACTCGTTCTAGCTGTGCTCATTGTACCTCTATCTCCTCAAAAAGTGTGCAAACTTCATCCTGTACTGGCTGGAGTCTCTGGGTCACTTCCATGACTTTACTCTAGATGGCATGGACTTGTTGCTAAATTGCGCGTTGTTCCTGTGACCTTTTCATCTTCTGAATTGCTGAAAGAAGTTTCAACTGCGCTTTCACTGTCGATGCTTGTTTCTTTGCCTCTTGAAGATGTGCTTCTAATTCTCTTAGTTTCGAGTCCTCTGCAAGGCACTCGTAGGTTTGCGCATTTCAATTACTGAGTAGCTTACATTATGAGGCCAACGCCTTGATTCTTTCTACTGCGCTCCTGGTAGTTTCTTCTCTCTGGTCTCGCACTTCCTACAAAGTGCTTGGCACTACTTGCAGTTCCAGTTCTACGACTCTTACTTGAGGCTGTTGAATAGCTTCAACGAGCTTCTCCACTTGACTCTCCATTGTGTCTTCTTCTATCTGTGTGAGGCCCGACACAGAGTGAAGTGCTTTAGTGAATTCTTCTTTGAATCCAATCTACTCTATGAGCAATTGTTATTTTCCCTTCTGGATCTGCACTTTATCCTCTGTAAACTTCGCCTGGAGGTCATCTTTCTCTTGCTACACAACCCGACGTTTCTCTAAGGCTTCTTCCTTTGCTTTCTTTAATGCATCTGTGGCCTAATCCTTTTCCTCCTGGACCCGACGAAGGTGAGCCTTTGTCAAATTTTCTAATTTGCGTAGCTGGGCAGGCCCATCTCCTACTTCTATGCCCCTTGATGAAAACGACGTAGTAGACACTATGCAGCTCAAATAAAGAGCCTGTTGTACCCCTTTAAGCTCCACCTTGATCTTGTCAAACATTGTCTCCTGTTTGGCTTCATTTCGCTGCAAAATTCCCTCTGAGGTGTCTGATACATCTACAATGAGAAGGTCAATATCATCCACCGTGAGTACAGTTTGTAATTTAGGCTTATTTGCTCGTGATTTCTTCTGTGATGATGGTTTCTTCGGGGATTTTTTTTTTTCTTGGATGTCTCAACCTCCGTGATGGGATCCTTAGGTGGTGTCACTTCGCCATGTTCCTATTTCTTTTCTTCCCCTTCGTTCTCTTCTTGGTCTACTTCATCATCTCCTCCTCCTCCTGGTGAATCTGGTGTAGTTTCCTTTGATGCGCTGTTCATTTCCTGTATTTCTTCCTTCTGCTGCTGTTGGGTCCATCATACTTCTCTCGAGTGACTATAGTAATACCGATGAGGTCGGGGTCGGAGAGTTCTATCTGTTCGACCGGTACAAGGAACTCTGCAGGCCATTCCTTGGTTATTTGTTCCATGTCCTCCTCTGTGAGATTGTAATAGGATTGGAGCTTTTCCTTGTGTTCGTCCCCACGTGCAGTGATGTAAATGAAATGCCTATCTACGTGGAACTTCGCAAGTGGCATGAACCTGTGTAGTATTCAACGTCATGCGAGGGAAATATTCAATGGCCCTCTTCAGCTATCAATAATATGTGTGGAACACCGCATTGGATTGCCATTGTTTTTCCATGTCGCTAGAATACCAGAGCGTAGTGAACTTTGCGGCCAGTGGTTTAGACGACTCAATTTCAGGGAAGTTCGCTCCTTCCAACATCTCACAAGTGATGAAGGTAATGAGAATCAACAACCATCTAAAATGAAACTCGTAGCCCTGGTCCTGTGCTTCGCGACAATCTTGCTCCAACTGGTTGACAAGGTAGCTCACCCAGTTCATTTGCATCCCTTCGATGCATTTTTCTGCGAGGTCGATGACGAACCCCATGACCTACGTTGGTCTATTCTTCCTGACGAGCTTACCAACGATTAACTGGAAATCTAGGCACACTGCACCATTTTGGATGGAGGCTACCTTGTAGCCCCGCTTCCCTTTCTCTACATTGTCATAAGTTTCTTTTATGCGTTGCGCCAGGGCATGATCTGTAGCCTTCCTTGGGTATAAATCCCGAGGGTCGGGTCCTTGCATGCTCAATCCAGTGATATGATGGATCAACGTTGGATCTACGGTGATGCGTCGATCCAACCACAGGTAACCACCATGGTATAATGATAGGAGGAGTTTAATGCAGACGTTAACCTCCTGATGTCTACTAAAGTGTGGTATCTTCATCACGTTAAGGATTGTTGATCTCGTAATGTCCATGGTCCACGACTGTGGGATTATCTTCGACTTCTTCCTCATTGTATTTGTCAAATAATTATGTGGAGTGAGCATTCCATAATTCTTGTGGTCTCCCAAGTTGAAATCATTGTTCTTTAACGTCATAATCTCTCCTAATTGTAGTCCAACTACTCATATCCCCTTCGGGAGGTATGAAGTAATCAGTGTATAGTCAAAGTCCCTTGAGACACTATCACGACTAATCGCACCAGCTAGAGGCAAGATATAGTTGGGCAGGATTAATGGGACGAGCTTTGAATTTTCCAAGTCGTCGCGATGCTTGCTCCATTTCTCTGTCATAGTTCAGGATGGACCAGATCAACATGAAGTCGATGGGGAGGCTTGCAATCCTCTCGTCGATGAGGCATGTGCTCCTGCGGACATGACCTTCTCAGCCATGACGTCTATTAGGATCTCTTTGACGGATTTCTCTACTGTGGTAAGGTCGCTCGACATGCACGCTCGTGATCAAATGTCTCAAATAGGTGGACAAACACTCAAGTTAAGCAGAATGGGTGGCAAGGTCTCAATAGGCATTGCACGAAAGAAATTAGTTCTCTATGGGCTCGAATAATCACAATTCGTGAAAGTTTCCTCGGTGCAACATTCGACAGGATAAATAGACAACGTCATAACATACTCCTCCAATGGGCAAGAATGCCTTAATCAATACAATTCAATCTGTTATGGCGCAGTTCCAACGGTCCAATGGCGAACACTTCGGTAATAACTGTGTTTCTAGCTGTTCTAGAGCGTCATTATAACGGTTGGGATGCCTCCAATGGTCATATTGATTTGTCGTGGTGAAGTGCCAGTCAGTGTTGTATTGCTATTCTGGCGAGGTTCAAGTTCTGCAAACCTTTCTTCTGCGAAGTCCTCTCTGGAACCTTCTGCAACTTTTATAGCTTTTCTTTCTTCTTACTGAGCTTTATTTCTTTCTTCCCTGTGATCTAGGTCTCTGGATTCCTATTTCTATTATTGTCCTTATCCTTTCTTAGCATAGTAACTTCACACTACTAAGGGTCTTTCACAGGGTTCGACGGTAATACTTTTTCTCTTACTGTTTCTGGAGTAGGTGATCTACTCTCCTACATGGATAGGTTCTTTGAGCCTTCTTGTGCTCTTTCAACTTCAACAACTAAGTCTCTGGCCCTTAGTTGCTTTGAATTGTCCTCTTGTTCTTATATTAAGCGCACTATTCTCTTAGCCATTAAATGTCTTAATTCTTGTTGTTTATGTTCTCTAGCTTATTCTTCTTCTCTCCTTCAGATCTGATCTCTATCAATCCAAGTCCTTCCTAACAAAAGTGCAAAAGGGGTGTTGTTCTCAACAAAATTAATGACCTCGAATCCTTTTTCTGTCGATGTTCCATGAGCACTCATAGGTACATGAGTAAGTCTTCCACATAGGGTTATCATCTTTCCTTTAAACAATCTTATTCCTCCCAATGAAGGAATCATAACAGGCTTTCCTAATATTTCCCAAGTACTTTCTGGCATAATGTTCACCCGTGTCTCTACGTCCAATACACAGTCTATGTCGAAGTCTCCTATTATTGTTTCTATGCAATCTTTCTCTTTTAAGATCTTTGATAAACTGATGTCTCTGTGATCATTCGATGTTACTTTCATCTATAATAATATAGCCTCATATTATTTTTGGTTCTTTGGCATAATCTTAGTCTCTTGACCATCCTCATGGTTTTCTTGTCTCATGTTCATCTTTTCAACTTTAGTAATCATTCTAGGGAAATCAAGATGTCCTGGTCTTCTACAACTATAATAAAGAGTCAATCCTTGTTGTTGGGAAAAACACCCTACAGACTAGCAAACTAGGGTCAGACTTGCATGCATATTTGACCGAATAGAAACTACTTTTTTACCTACATCCCAAGATTTAAATCCCTTTTTCTCAGTAAATGCATGGAAAATGACCACCTACCTTATTACCAGCATTCGATGTAGATCCTCCATTGCGCTTTGATTACTTGCTTGCGCTGCTCCTTCCACAGATGACCTGCACTTAAGACAAACAACAACTATGCATGCATGCTACTTCTATACTCAAGGGCTAGAAATCAAACATAAATTAATCAAACCATAGACAATTCATGAATTGGGACGGGAAAAACATTCTTTTTATTACTGAAAATGAATCAACTTACAAAAGATGAGACCGACCACCACTCCTTGAACCTGATCCTTGGCTGCTCTTCTTTTGTCCTTCAACTGCTTTGCGTTAAATCTCCTTTGTCATGAGGAAAGGCTAAAGGGTTGGGACAATGGATTACGTAAATGGGCAGAGTTTCTTCGCTATATTTTTTCCTCCTCCAAATGGTACCCCTACCCCTTCTTTTATAGGCTAGAAGGAGCTAGGGTTTTGGATGAACCCTCGTCCATGCATGGCCGAGAGTTTGAGTTAACTGACCCATAGATTTTTGTTTCGTCGACAATTTTCCTTTTTTCATGTTTTGGTAGGTACACGCGGGATGTTGTAAGTCAGACAACGTGTACACGCGTGCAGTAATGGGTTAGGGCACATGGGCCTTTACACAAGAGGATTTTTAATGATTTGTTCAACAAAGTTTTGGCAAAGAAGGGATATGAGTTGACCTGATGCCAGGTAAGCATGTGTGGTGTAATTTAGGGTTATAATAGATGCCCCTAATGTGTGAGGTCAGAAGAGCATCCGATGGCCGAAATACATTACCAATCTTTACTGATGTGCTGAACGATTGAGCCCAAGGATCAGGAACCAGAAGGTGCCATCTACAAAATAACAAATGTCTCACCGAGGCGGGCATACCCATGCTTGGGATAAATTAGAACCATGGCTACCAATCAAATACACTGTATATCGATGTCAAATAACTATAAAGAGTAGCCACGAATAATACACAGTGGAGCTACATCTTGAAATCATAAATATATACATATAGAGTATCCATCTTCCAGAAGCTGATTCAGCCTGACGGCTAGACTTCAGAGCTCGAGCAACAACTTAAAAATCTTCTAAAAATTGGGTAGGAGTGTAATATGAGTGTACGACTACACTACCTAGAGGTCTTCGACAACTCGTCGGTCATGGACTTGAGAATCTTGATGATCGGACTGAAGGCTTTAGTGATTTCAAATAAGGACTTGATTGGACGTTCAAGATGGCTGGGTATGCGAACAAGAGACATATTGTAGAGAGGCCGACTCAAGCTTAGTGACAAACTTCCCTTGGACAATAGAACGACAAGTGATAAGACTCAGATAGCATATATGTTAATCATAAGTCTACAAAGCAGGAGGCAACGCAAACTCTCCATATGTTTGGAAGAATAACCAAACGGTGGAGGACACAACTCTATATAGCGAGAAAAGATTCCTAAGGTCGTACTACATCCCATAGTCTGATGATTAAATGGACAAATGTGCTTTATCCAAGGGCGACTCATTATGATGCCAATAAAGAAAATACTTTTCCCATCCTCTTTTTGGGGTATATTTGATTTTTTTTGTTCTTTTCGATAATTTTGGAAAAAGAATAAAGGAATATTACGTTACAATGGAGGAATGAGTACTGCAAACATACAAGCTCAAGGCACAAGGACAAGACTGATGTTCTGGTGAAATGATACTTGGGAAAAATCCTCCGGCGGCCAAAGGTGTTAAGACGTAGAAGCAAACTGTCACAAGGCTGATGGATAAGGTATGCAAATGCGGTTAATAGAACACACAATGGTAACGTCCTTTGATGTAAGTTTAACGAGCCCAAAGAAGGTAATCTCGGTGGTTTTTCATATTTAGAGAGTCTGAAAAAGAATAAAAGGAGACTCCGCTGGGGTACCCTTTTCGACAATAATTTAGTCGGTTCGAAAAAGAGGTAAACTAGCATCGATTAGACGTCAATTCAAAACCATTTTAACGAGTGTGACAAGGACAAGATCACTCGGCCATTTTTTCACTTTTAAGGAGTCTGAAAAAAGTTGAACTATGGACTCCGTCAGGAATATTCTTTTGGACCAATTTAATGAGTGTGAAAGAATAAGGTCACTCGACGATCTTTTCAATTTTAGGGAGTCTGAAAAGAGCTTAACTATGGACTCTGTGGGTATTTCTTTTTCGTAGGTTTAGTCCCTCAAGCTTGAAAAATGAATAAAATTATACCTGAGAGTACTCTTCTAAAGAACGAAAATTCGATAGAGTATACCTTTGTTCGTACAGTTGACCGTCCAGATCGAAAAAGGGGTAAACTACCGACGGACAAACATGACTTCAAATTTCAGTTTAACGAGCGTGAAAGGCCACAAGATCGCTCAACAATATTTTCATGTTTAAAGGGTCTGAAAAGGGATTAAAATAAGACCCGTTTAAGGAACGTTCTTCTGGACCAATTTAACGAGTGTGAAGAAACAAGGTCACTCGACAATATTTTCATCTTTTAGGAGTCTCAAAAGGGCTTAAAGAAGACTCCATAATGGTTACTTTTCTCAGTTAATCCAGACAAGATCGAAAAGCGTAAATACAATCTCGCCGGATGTTGCTTTTGGATCTCAAAGTGAGATTGAAAAAAAACAAAGGTAGCCCATGATCGACATTTTGTGGGTCAATTTCAGGTATCTCTTCGTAAGACCAGGCAAAAATGTCGCAGAATTATTTGAAAAGATCCGTGTAAACTTGAATTTCTTCGTGGGAGCAATCCGCTCCGACGAAGACATTCTCCACGATGTCAGGGTTTCGGGAGATGTTGATGGGTATAGTTTCAGCGATAGTCACCATATTTCCCTCCGCATAAATTTCTCGCGTAGCTAAGAGATTAATAGGACACGGCTGATCTCCCGTCATGGTAACAATGAATTCGTCTGCTTCGATTCGACTTAACTCTGGGAGAAAATATGATCTGTGATGAATATCCTCCCAAGGTTTGTCTGGACTAATCATTGATTCGATTACTACTTCGTCAGAAGGTAAGACTAAGTCTAACGAATCGACGTTAGTGAGAGAACCCTGAGCCCAAAGAGGCTCTAGAGGTGGATCTAACTCTTGTGCAGGAGTCAGATCAGGGTTAGCTAAAGCTTGCTGGACTAAAGAGTACACTGCCTCAATGACAGACAAGGGCATGGACATTCTTGGGTGCCCTGTCTCATCCATCGTGGCTGATGGGGAAGGAAGAATCCAAGGATCCTCAAAGTAAGTCG
>SNQJ01S0211813.1:0-15871 GCA_010110895.2 Picea sitchensis | reverse complement strand
AGCTAGCTCTTTTATTTTATTTTGTTTCTTTTAGGATTCCTAGATTGGCCAACGGAGCCATTAAACCCATCAGGATGAGTTATACCAAACGGCTTGGGTTATTTAGACAACCTCGGATCATACTCGTTCTTCCAATTGACGGATGGTCACTTTCGCCCGTCAACAAATGGTGCTAGAAGGAGGGCCTGAACATGATTGATGGCATGTGGAGGTCGTAAGACTCCTCCTCCACACACTCGCTCCCCTGTAGTAACAAGAATTCGTTCTGACGACAACGTTACTTTTCAAACAGAAACCACCTCAAACGAAAATCCACAGATTATCGCTGAGCCAGTAACACCAAACCCTCCAGAGTCCAACGTACAAGAAATTGTTCGTCAATCACATCTAAGGACACACGGTGCTTTGGCCTGTATCAGACAACCAGGTCGGCCACTGAATCAACCTCTAGATTTCCCTGATATCAGAGAACAACTTGAAGGCACTAGTCTTCTCCTAAATCCTACAGATCCAGATCACATCCTCACTGCTGCAGTCGAAGGATTTGGTATCCCACCTTCACCACCTCCTTCATCCCCTTCCTCTTCGGGAGAAGAGTCATCCAACGAACGCAGTTTTTCATCTCAGCCTTCAACACCACCTACGCCCATGGAAAATCCAAACAATCCCGCCATACCCTGGCTCGATCAATATGTTGTGGCCATACCTGGACCCCAACACCCTTTTCCTAAACATCCAGAGAAATGGATCCCTAAATTCGATCCAGACTCTAAGCAAATCGTCGAGGATCACATAAAAAAATTCATGCTAGCTATTAGACTCTGAAGCGTAGAACATGAATATGTAGTATGTAGACTTTTCCCATATATGTTTGAAGGCAATGCCTCTACGTGGTATTTTTCCCAACAACCCCACACCATTGTATCTTGGGATAAATTCGAGTCTTGTTTCCTTGAGAAATTCGGAGATGACAAATCTCCCGAAGTCTTAGTAATGGAACTCTCCATCTTAAAGATGAACCCTAAGGAAAAAATAAAAGATTTTAATCAAAGTTTCCTCACATTAAAAAATCGAATCCTCGTTGATTCAATGCCTGCTGAAAATCTTATCGTCGCATACTACACCAAATCCCTACACCAAACTATAGCAATTTGGGTAAAAAGGTCTAAGAAGGCAACGTTATTGGAGGCCTTCAAGGAGGCGAGCCAAATTGAGAAAGATATTCTAAGCCTAAAGGATAATATTAGTAACGAGGCAGAGATTACCCCATCTTCCAAGAAGAAAATAGAAATTCTTCCTAGACCTCCCCAAACCAAAACTCAATTTGAGAGTTCAGATCTGGAAAGTTTACAAAAAGTCGTCCAAAAATTGTCAAATCAAGTCGTAGATTTAAGGAGATCAATTGAAGAAGATTCTTCAAGCAAAGGATCTTACAAACCCCCTTTTAGAAAACCTTTTCCCTCAAACCAGCCAACCTAAATCCTAAAGGCCTTAACCTAGAAATCCTACAATATGCTATACAAACAATCCTTGAAGCACATGATAAATAGTTCCCCCTGAAATTTCTGAAGATGCGGTTGAGCAAGAAACAGTGGAAGAGGATGAATCATGTCCCAATACCTTCGGGCATTTTTTCGACAGTATCTTTCAAGCCAATTTTGAAGCTGTCCATCCTTACAATACCAGAAGCAAAACCCAGAATAAACCCTCTTCTAAAATTGGAACTAATGAGCCCCAAAAACAGTTTAAGAAAAATGAAACTAAACAGAATTCAGCAACCCCAAGTTTAGAATATGATTTGATTGAAGACCTTAAGAAACTTAGAGCTAATATTTTTGTTTATGAATTGTTGAAATTTCCTTTTCTTCTGCAAAAGATACTTCAGAACATTGCGAAAAACAACAAAAATAGCAATTTGAACAGCAAGAAACTTGCAGAAATCAGCCCTAAAACACCTCAAAAGGTCCCTGCTAAAACAACATTAGAACCCTCGGATAAAAGAGACCTTGTTGTAAAAAGTGTAAAAAATGTAGACAAAATAATTCCAGGGACTGCGACTAAAAACCAACAAAGTTCTATTGTTAATACTCATAAAAATGTCCCACCTTTTTTGTTGACTTTTGAAATTTTCAATAGGAATGTACATAACTGCATGGTAGATTCTGGCACATCATCAAATGTAATGCCTTGGTCTGTCTGCCAAAATATCAATGCTGAAGTTCAACCTTCCAATCTGAAAATTATTCATCTCGATCGGACCAGTGTTAAGGTGATAGGTGAATTAAAAAATGTCCTTATTAGGTTATCCTCTAATCCTAAAGTTAACCAAATTATTGATATCATTGTCATTAACATCCCTTAAGTATATGGCTTATTTTTAAGGAGGGATTGGTCCGAACAGTTGCATGTCTACTTTGCGACAGACTAGTCCCATATGTGGCTGCCAGAGAATGGGAAGCCTAACAGAATCAAGATTGATTGTGAGCGTTACCTCAAGCTTACCGTGACCGATCTAAATGACGCTAATGAACCATTTACTGCTTCTGCTAATCCACCCGAAATGCAGGGAATGAACACCTTTTTCGGTAACTTCATGGTGGAAACTTCTATCATCACTGACCTGTAAAAACAGTCAGAACTCATGACATGCACACAGTCGGCAGTTCTACTTAATGTATCTAATACGGCCGATGGGGATCACATATGGTCTCTCTACTTCGATGGATCCAAATCTAAAGAAGGAGTTGGTGCAGGATGTGTGCTCATTGACCCAGCAGGTAACAAAACTCGGATCGCTTGTCGATTAGAATTTGAATGCACAAAAAACACTGTTGAATATGAGGCACTTCTGCAAGGACTCAGAAAGGCACTAGATTTGAAAGTACAGAATTTAATGGTATTCGACGATTCAGAAATTATGGTCAGACAGGGTAAGAAATTCCATTCATTGCCTATCACCACACCTGAAAAGTTATCAAGCTGAGGTATGGAATCTAATGCAAAAATTTTCTGCATTTAACATTAAATCCATTCCAAGATTAAATAATTTTGAAGCTTAATTGTTAGCTAATGTTGCTTCCAAACATTTTCCCGCAGAAGGCCTTTCTCCGAACGCATTTTCAATTGAGTTGTTTTTCAGACCATCAGTCCCAGACAACATAACTAACTAGAGAGTGTTCGATGATGATCAACAGATCATCAGTTTCTTGCACATGGAAGACACTTTTCGAGGTGTGGTTATCGATGAAGGCACCCACGACAAAGACCTCCGCAATTTTACGGTAATATCGGACCCAAGGTCTCCTGAAACGACATCAGATCTAGTAAATTCTATTCTGAAATCTATGGTAAGATTAGAAAATTTTTATGATTTGCATGACAAATTCAGAAAATCGGTAAATTGTAAAATGAATAGTTCTTCCTTGACCCATGAAAAGGTAAATCTGGGAACTAAAAATAATCCACAATGCATCAATTTGGGAACAGGATGTTCCGAGCAAGAGAAATCAACTTTTATAAAATTGTTTAAAGAATTTAAGGATGTCTTTTCTTGGACATATGATGATCTAAAAACGTTTGAACCTAACATTATACAACACATCATTCCCATGAAACCCCAGACTCAACCTTTTCAACAGAATTTGAGAAAGATGCACCCAAAACTTGAACCAATGGTCAAGAAGGAACTAAACAAACTATTGAATGCAAAGATAATTTTCTCGGTAAGGCATACATAGTGGGTTTCTAACCTTGTCCCTGTGAGGAAGAAAAGTGGCGAAATTCGACTTTGTGTCGATTTTCGGAACTTAAACCGAGCATCTGACAAAGACAATTACCCTGTTCCTCCAATGGAACAAATTCTCCAGCAGGTATCCGGTTCTGAAAGATTGTCACTACTAGATGGTTTTTCAGGTTACAACCAGGTCCTCATGTCTCCCCTAGACCAGCTGAAAACCACTTTCCGTACTCCATGGGGTACCTATGCATATAGAAAGATGCCCTTTTGGCTTATAAATGTCGGTGCCACTTTCCAGAGAGTGATGGATATTTATTTTCGCGGTCTAATCAATCAATCTGTAGTAGTCTATCTCGATGACGTCCCTGTTTTCTCCAAGAATAAGGGAGATTATTTATCCCATCTGAGATCTTTTTTACAATGATGTCGTAAGTACGGCATCTCTCTAAATCCTAAAAATTATGTCTTTGCAGTGGAACAAGGAAAGATGCTTGGATTCATAGTATCCAATGAAGAGATGATCATTGATCCCGAATGAACTCAAGTCATTTCAAAACTTCCTCCCCCCTCTTCCAAAAAATCTATGCAATCCATTCTTGGTCAAATAAATTTTGTCAGAAGGTTTGTCCCGAGTTTCTCAGAAATGGTGAGGCCATTACAAAACTTAATAAAAAAGGATGTGCAATACCATTGGGGACCACAAGAAAGTCAAGCTTTTGACTCAATCAAAAAATCCATAGTGGAGGCTCCATCCCTAATGAGCCCCGACTTTTCACGAGATTTCACTCTTTACACGTTCGCCTCCAATCGATCTTATGTCGTTGTTCTAACCCAAAAGAATGTTGAAAACAATGAAATTCCCATTGCCTTTATGAGCTCAGCCTTCAAGGAAGCAGAGATTAATTATCCAGTTGTTGATCAGCAGGCTTACGTTGTTTTTAAAGCGGTAAAACATTTTCGTTCATATCTACTGAAATCTAGAACTAAAGTCATTGTACCTTACCCTGCTGTCAGAATTTGTCAGTACAGAAAGAACTGGGTGAAAAACGGGCAAACTGGATGACATCCTTACAAGAGTATGACCTTGAGATCACCCCTGCACAAATTGTTAGAGTTCAAGGTCTATGTAAATTGGTCGATGATTCAGTTGAAGAACAACAAAGTCAAACTGATGTGTTAATTGAAGATCAACATAATCAAATTCAAATCTAATGTGCACAAGATCCTACCAATTCTTGGTTTGATGACATTAAGTTTTATCTAACACATGATTCATCTCCTCGTCACCTTGATCCAAAAAAGAGAAGAGCATTGAGATTAAAATCTTCACCTTTCCAGCTTGTGAATGGTATATTATTTCACAAAAATTTTGATGAAATCCTTATGCATTGTCTAGCAAGAGATGAAGCAGATAAGGTCTTATCTGAGTTGCATGCAGGAGAAGCTGGTGGGCACTTCGATGGAGACACTACTGCTCACAAAGTATTAAGGGCGGGGTATTATTGGCCCACGCTATTCAAATATGCCCATACATTATGTCGAAAATGCGTAATCTGCCAAAAGTCTTATGGACGAGTAAAGAAGGCAACATTCCCACTGCAACATGTCTCGGTGGATTTCCCTTTTCAGCAATGGGGTCTTGACATCATTGGCCCAATTAACCCCACCTCCTCTTAGCATCATAAATACATCATTACAGCAACATACTATTTTACTAAATGGTCTGAGGATGAACCATTAAAAGTGGTAAACATCAGTCAGGTAATATATTTCCTTAATTCAAACATCATTACTGGCTTCGGTATTCCTAAATGTCTGGTTTTCGATAATGCTTCCTATTTTTCATCCCTCGATATGAGTGTCTTTGCTTTAGAAAAAGGGATAAAACTGAAATATTATGCCAGCTATAACCCCCAAGAAAATGGTTTAGAAGAATCGACAAACAAAAACCTCATCAAGATCATCAAGAGGACAATTTTTGAAAACCACAAAAACTGGCACAACACACTATTCAATGCAATATGGGCTGATAGGGTGACTCCGAAAACCGTTCTTGGTAATTCCCCCTTCTTTTTTGTTTACGGAAGGGAAGCAATTATTCCTTTGCATGTTCTTCTTCCCTCTCTGCAACTATCCCAGAAAGTTTAGGAAGAAGATTGTCCTCCCCTGGAAAGTCGGATTAATGCTTTGTTGAAGTTAGAAGAGGTAAGAGCTCAAGCAAAAAAAAAACTGGATCAGCATCAACATATTGTCAAAAGATGGTTTGATTCGATTTCTGCCTTGGACAGGAATTTTGAGGTAGGTGATCTTGTCCTCAAGTGGAATAAACCTCATGAGGGAAAATGGGAACATACCAAGTTCCAAAACCTGTGGTTGGGACCTTTCTTAATCGCCGAAAAAATAGGTCCTAGTTCTTTCCGCCTACAGAATTTAGAGGGATGGCCAGACACCTTTCCAGTGAATGACCAAGCTCTCAAGAGGTATTTTTCCTGACAAATCCTAGATACACCTTTTGTACATATTTTTTTGTTTTGTTTTGTTTTGGCTTTCCTTTTTATTTTTTATTTTTTATTTGTTTGTTGGCTTTCCGGGTCAAACATGCCTGTATTACAATCTAGTTCAAAAAGGAGAACAGAATGCTTCACCTTAAAACAACTGTCAAGGACTGTCGGAGCATCAACTGCTATAATTTCCTAAAAAAAAACGTAGACTAATTAAAGATAGTTTTTTTGTTCAGAATTGATTTTTGGTTTCAATTTGCATTTGAGAGCAAACACGACTATCATTAAAAGCTCTTTACGTTGTCCCTGCTTTAAAGAAAGCAATTCAAGGATGCCTTCCTGTCCTCGAAAAGTTAGTTTCATCAATGAACTATTTTCAAACCATGATGAAGGTTAGAAAACAAAAATTTTAAAAAGCCAGAAAATAACAAGTCTTGTAAAAACTGGAATTTTCAGCGTCACCCCACTCTTATGAATATTTTTAAATTTATATCAGATTGTGAAACATTTCTCAAGAGTTGTGGGAAGTGTCTGTAAACCCGTCGGGATATTGAACAGGTCTGCTAGCAGCGGCTAAATGCATGCATGATTCCAAGACAACTTCGTCGGGGTACTGAACGGGCCCGCTAGCAGCGAAGCGATGTCAGGTTAGAGAAAATTCTCAGGTGTAAATTTTGATCATGAGCATCCTTCATTCTGAATTGAAATTTCTTGGACAAGATAGAGGCGTAAGAGTGGGTTAATTGACATCCCTATTGAGGCTATGGATGCATGTTGGAAGCAGTGGCCCTGTCAACAACATTGGAGCCATTAACTTAAACATTGTGGCTTTCATTTGTGAAATTTGTCACCAGATTTCATTTTTTAACGGAAGATATCTTAAGATGGACCACGTAATTATTGTCAAAGATGCTTAAATGTCTTTCAATTGTTCTTTGATCTGAAATCATTCAAATATTTCTAACCTGAACTCGTCGGTGATACAGAGATAACTGCTTCTCCCAGCAAGTCGTCATTGTTGGCAACCCTACATATTTTCACCTTTTAAAAACATCAAATAATAAATTATGTAGTTTCCTACCCGAGGTCATATGTTTATTGCTTCTCATAAGCAAATTTTAGAAACTGCGAGTATGATTTTTCGATTATTCCTATTGTTTTCTTCATTCATGACTGAAAGCATGAATGAAGCATTAAAACCTATGATTGTATTATCGTTTTATCCAAAGTTTATGAAAGGTAGATGTCTCTACATTTTTTGTTAATAAAGGCTTTTGCTTTCTCTTTTTTCTCTGCTATGAAGTTTATTTTCTTTATTGCTTTAAACTGGCTCATCAAGTGTGAAGTGTGTTTTGAATCATTGTTTGAAACACCCAGGATCCATATAAATTAAACTATGCTACATATCTTTGTGGCCCTTGGTAGTGACCTTTTCCTTGTCACTACACTTTGGTTTATAAAAGTTTTCCTTTTTTCTAAACTTTAGAAACCATTTCCACATTGTTGCGCAATGATAAATTTTAATGAACCTGGTCGTGGCTTGTACCCTGTCGAAGGTGGCAGTCCGACATCAAGAGGCCCATCATTTCAAGCTAAGTCTCGGGTTTCGTATGTACTCTTGGCATTCATTTCACAAAACGCCTTTCATTTTGTATTGCAGAACCTCTTTCCATGCGCGCTAAGGTATTGATGAGTTTCGGGTCCGAGATTTCGCTCTGGTCTTCTCTGTCCCAGAAACCTTCCATACTCACTGTGTTTTTCTATCCGCCTTCCAAATCCTCATGACCCCCATCGTAAGGATTGAACCCAACGACTCACAAACCCTACTCATGTGTGATGATTCAAGGGAAGACCTTAAGGGTCAAGGCTGGCTCATATTTCTTGAGAAATTTCAAGGTTTTAACTTGTGAACTGCTCAGGAATTTGCCCTTTCTTTTGAAGGCTATCGAGCCAAGGTAGGAGACATTCAGGTCGAGGTCACAAAGGAATTTTTAGGTCAAGAAACAGGTCTTCCACTGAGTGGGCAGAAATGGTTTAAAAACTCCAAGGTCGAGGAGGTACCATGGACCCTTTTCTTCACCTCTATGAAAATCAACTGATGTGATAAAGGTATGCATGTGTCCTTGTTGAAAACACGGTGGCATGGTTTGCTAGCAATCCTGAGACAATTTGTGACATGCAAGGGTTTCTTTGGTATTTTTTTCCTATATCACATACGTTTGTTGATGAATTTCATCAGGTTTCAGTTAAATATGCCCTATTATCTATGGAGAAGCATGTATAAGATGGTGAAAAGGTATAAGAGACGACATTTAAATTCCAGTCTGTTTCATCACGGTTTGATAAAGATATTGTTGGTTCATCAATTGAAGTTACAAAATGATGATTGGAATGCCTTCCTAACCCGAAATGGTTTTGTTACATCCAATACTGTAGAGGTTGATAAACCCATGATGGAAGAAACCATAGTCCCTGTCACTGACAGAGTGATTCCTTCATCTATAGAATCCTATGTTACGGCCACTCTCAGTGAGCCTATACCCGACAAAAAATACATTGAGCTGACAACCTTAGAATTGCATAGCCATGAACAACACGCCTATCCTAACGCCTCTGCTAAGAACGCAAACAGGCCTTCATACAAACCGTCTAAAGGTGACATGGATATAGATTTTAAAAATAAAAGGGCAGGTAGGTTAATCTCAAGAAGACTACGAAATAAACCAAACTCTCATGTGAGCTCAATCAAAATGATCAAGATCCATGAGAGCTCTGATTATGAGATCGAGAGATTCTTGGCCGAAGAAGACCCTCCTTGCCTCAAACCAGATCTCGACCAAGATTATAATTTCGTAGATAATTTTCCACCATGTCTGAAGCACAGTCAAGGATTTCCAGGTATCAAGTTTGATAATAAACCCATAGGCAACAGTGGAGACGTTCCGGCACACGATCGTGGATATTCTCAAACGGCTATCACAGATTCACGGTGTGAAATTTGTCTGTTTTGGATCGATAAATATTATACAGACATACCTATTCTGCAATCGCAAATCAAAACCCTCATTGTTCAAGTCGACTCACTAACGGATGAAAATCATAGGCTAAATTCCATTGTTCAAAGGCAAGGCAAGTGTTTGAAAACGACTGGGAACATAATAGTAAAGAATGTTGAGAGTGTAACAACAGTGGTTAATTCTGAGATCCTGTGAATCAAATTGAGTTTTTAGTTGAAGGTAAAGATTTGTTTTTATCTTAAATTGTGTTTCTATTTTATTACTTTTTTTTTATATAGAATAAATTAGATTTCGTTGCTGAAATAAGACTAGCTACAGAATCAGCAGACTCTGTAGCCAGTCTATTCTTATTCGAAATTTGGAAGATATTGGTTAAATTTATATCTAAATTTCTTTATTTCATCATTTTCTTTCAGGATATATGGCAGTTTATGGTGATCAAATGATATGAATCATTTTTGGGCTTATTGGCCATATCTTTGGCTCATTTTTTGTGTAAACAAGAATAAAAATTTTATAGTTTTAAGAGATACAGTGTGATATGGAGTGGTTATATTGCCCTCTATTTTGTAATCAGCAAATCATTTTGGAGATTTAATCTTATCCCACAAGATAAGACATTTAGCTTTTCAAAACTCTTTAAATACTTGTAATTTTTGTAATCATGGTATCCTGGCCTGGGGCTGAAGGTGGACAATTTATTCACAAATTTGGACGGAACAGATATTTTACATTTTGTCTTTAGCTCTCTGTAAATATTGTTTTCGTTTATGGTTTGTCTATCCTGATAAATCAATAGTTGTTGATAGCTTTAGTCTTCACGATTTATTATGGTATTGGGATAACTTCTTTAAAATATCGTTCACAGTTTGATGCTTCAGATATTGAAAAGAGTGATCATTCGTTCAACCCAAATGACAAGATTTTTCTTTAATTTTATTGAATGGTTAAAAGCATGTTGTTACAGTTAGATTTATCTCAAATGTAATTGCTTGCAATCACAAATATCACAGCGATTATTTACATCTCATCATTCTGTTATTAAAACTCAATCAGTCAGTATATTGTTTTGCATTTATTCCGAACAGTTTCAAGGTTCATTGCAGGTTTATCTCTTGGACAGGCTAGCTGGACATTCTATAATCATACAGATGTTTGGGTGCATGACGATTAACTCATTAATAGGTTAGTTTATTTATTTTTGTCATTTGTTTGTCTTTGAAACTCTAATATATGGTCTGGCTTTGACCATCCACATACTTATGTTTCATAGTATATTTTTCTATTTTAGTTTAGATTAATAAAGAGAAAACATAAAAAAAAATAGTTTATGTGCTTTCTTTATCTGTTTTTGTTAAAGCAGCCATCTTCACATTGATTTTCGTGAGTTTAGATTAAAACTTGCAACTTTTATATCATGCACATAAATAAGATAGACAGATTTGTTGTTTAAATACTATCTACAATAGTTATATATACATATGCACATATATATATATATATATATATATATATCAAGTTGTTATTTAATAGCCAACTCTTTTATTTTATTTTGTTTCTTTTAGGATTCCTAGATTGGCCAACGGAGCCATTAAACCCATCAGGACGAGTTATACCAAATGGCTTGGGTTATTTAGACAACCTCAGATCGGACTCGTTCTTCCAATTGACAGACGGTCACTTTCGCCCGTCAACAAACTTCTAGTGGCTTATTGGTTGCTTGGGACCCAAACTTATTTCATCTGAAACCCTTCCTGACTGTTGGCGGAATTTTATTAACAGGTAGTTGTGTTTCCTCCAAAAAGAAGGTGGCACTTCTCAATATTTATGGACCGTGTAAAGAATGACAGCTTTTCTGGAGTTCTTTTGAAAAGAGTACTATACACACTATCCTGAATCTTATCATAGAATGTGACTTAAATTTCATTTTGTCTTCAGAAGAAAACTGGGGTGGATCATTTGTTCCAGGTTCTATCGAATTTTTCCTGAGAGACTTACTCACCTACATGAAGTTGATCAATCTTAAGCCAACCAAGATGGTCCCTACTTGGCGTAATGGGCATGCTGGCCATCATGCTATTGCCAGAAGTCTTGATAGGTGCTTAGTCTCCAAAACAACTTTGTCAACTATGGGCCTTTCAATATCGTGGGTGGAATACCCTTATATCTCAGATCATGCTCCTATTTTTATACAACTTGAGGATGCTCCGGTGTACTAGGTGTTTCCATTCAAGTTTAATGCTCTTTGGTTGCAGTAGTCTGATTTTAAAAACCTGGTTCATACAATTTGGAGGGACCCTCGTTTCCTGATGGAGGGTAATCGTCAACAATGACTGGTATGGAAGCTTAAAGAACTTAAAATTCAAACAAATATATGGATAAAAGAAGTTTCGCTTCAAAAAAAAAAGACTTTAGAAAACTAGGAATCGGAAAGTGAAAGGTTGTTATTTAAATTAGCGGAGGGCTCCTTATACTTAGAGGAACATGGATATCTCTGTGTGTTGGAAACTAATATAAATAATTTTCTACGAGGGGAGGAGGAGGCTTGGCGACTACGCAGCAGGGTTACTTGGATTCAAAGTGGAGACTCTAATACCAAATTTTTCCACAAGATGGCAAGCTATAATAGAAATCGAAAGCATGTGTGGGAATTAATCTCGGGCACTGGAAACAAAATTACTGGACATGAAGCGATTAAAAAGGAGGCGTTTAATCATTTCAAGGACTTCTTTAGAGCAAAAGATAGAACAGATTACTCGGAACTTGTGAGAATCTCCAGCCTTTATCCTAGCATGGTTACTGAGGATGAGGCCAATTCGCTCTTTAACCCTGTTACTCTGGAGGAAATCAAATCTTTTCTAGAAAAGTTTAACAAAGATAGAAGCTCTGGTCCTGATGGGTGGACTACTGAGTTTTTCATTTCCTTCTTCGATTTAGTAGGTGAAGATCTGCTCGATATGGTGGCGGACTCGAGGAGGAATGGAAAAATTTGTGGAGGCCTTAAATCGACCTTCCTTTCCCTTATTCTGAAGGTAAACAAGCCGGAATCCTTCGATGATTACCGTCCTATTTCCTTATGTAACCTCATCTACAAGGTGACCTCAAAAATCCTTGCTAATCGGATAAAACATTTTCTTTCAAAGTGAATTTCTTTAGAACAACTTGGATTCTTAAAGGGTAGAAGAATTCAGGATGTTATTGGTTCATCCCATGAGACTCTCCATAGTATTAAAAAAAAGAATATCAAATCTCTGGTGTGTAAATTCTAACCTTGTACAATATCTACTGCAAACTGATATTCAAAAAAGAACAGAAAAGATACAATGGAAAATACAAACATTACACGGAGATTTTTCACCTGGAAACCCAAACCGGGAAAACCAGCATATATTATATTCATACCCTTGTGTTACATTGTTTACAATACAATATACATATAGGAGCCAGCGGCATCCAAAACCCTAACCCAATGACCTGGATTAGTCCAAAACCCTAATTCCTTAACCGGAAATAGAAAACCATCGGCAAAAAACCATGTGCCGAAAAACCACTTAAATATCATGCGGTCCCGAAAATGCGGTCCCAAAAAATGTGGTCCCGGAAATATGTCGTCCCGGTGCGAAAAAAAATTCGGGGGCGCTGCCCCCGAACCCCTGCACCCCTTGCGCGCCCGGCGCAAACGCTCAGACACTACTACTCGTGCAAAGAATATAACATATACCCAACATGGTGTTGAAATTAGACCTCAAAAAATCCTATGACATTATAGATTGGGAGTACCTAAGAGTGGTATTACTCTTGGTAGGCTTTGGGGTAAAGCTCACGGATTGGATAATGTGTTGCGTTACGAGTGTCAGTTTTGCAGTTTTGATAAATGGTGAGGCGACGAATTATTTTAAGAGCTGGAGGGGGCTTCGTCAGGGCTGCCCATTATCCCCGTATTTGTTTATCTTGATTATGGAAGGGATAATTCTGATGTTATCCATTGGCATTGTTAACCACAGTATTTCTGGTATAAAGGTAACGCAGCATCTAAAAATTATCCATCTAATGTTTGTTGATGACGTCCTTGGAATGTCTAAGGAAAACCCGATGGAATGGAGATTGATATTAGACATTCTTCGAGCTTATTGTTCTATTTCTAGACTTTGCATAAATTCTTCAAAAACTATTGTTCACTTTTGGGGGCTTGAGGATTTGGAGCTTGAGCTTTTAAAAGCCATTTTACCATTTTCCTTTGTTGATTTAAACTCGGGTTTCAAGTAATTAGGCTATCTTTTAAAGCCAGGAGCGGCCAAAGCTGATGATTGGAGCTGGTTGGTGGCTAAAATTGAAAAAACAAATGGGCTCGGGTGTAATCAGTGGCTATCATTGGGAGGCAGATTAATTTTGGTCAAATCAGTGTTGGAGAGTCAATCGTCTTTTGGATGTCGATGGAGGTGATTCCTAAATCTGTTTTAAATTGCATTTGGCAGCTTATGTTTGCTTTCCTGTGGAGTGGTCAGAAGGCAAGGCATCACTACCATCTCTGTAGATGGGACCTCCTTGCAAGACCAAAGCATTGTGGAGGTTGGGGACTCGAAAATTTAATTACTTTCAACTCAGCGTTACTGGCAAACACCCTTTGGAGGGTGTTAATGGTGGACAGCATCTGGCATAGGATTCTATTGGATAAATACTTGGGGGGTTCTTCTATAGTTGAATGGCTCCGAAAAACAAATCATCAGCAGTAGAAGTCGTCTAGCATCTGGAGCAGCTTGACCAAGAGCATCCCGATGTTATTGCATTGGCTTCGGTGGAAGCCTCGTTCTGGGATTTCGATTTTGATAGGTGTGGATAAAATTGTCGGTTTGGAGGAGAGCACTATCCTCTCAGACCCCCTTCGATCGCAGTTATCACTTAATCATATTATGTTCCTAGCGCAGGCAAGAGATACCGTTGGTGTATCTCCCTTCCAAGACCGATGGCGCACTAGCGATTCATTGGGGCTATCTGGTCATATCGCTATAGAATAGGATAGTTTCACCTTTTCTTTAAGGGACGCAGGCCTATCACTCCTTTCTGGTGCATACAACTTGGTGTGGTTTGGGGGGGATGCTTCCAGAGTAATTTCTAGTAAAAATCATTAGCATGCTCTTATAAAACCGTTAGATTTCCACAGTGAAAAAGGTTGGGTTCTCAAACTATGGAAGTGGCCAATTCAGCTAAAAATTAAATTGTTTCTATGGCTGGCGGCCTTTGATAAAATTCTTACCTGGGATGTGCTCCAAAGTAAAGGTTGGGTAGGCTCGGGGGTGTGTAAGCTCTGTAACAACAGCGCTGAAAATGCCAATCATCTTGTAATCCATTGCTCGTTCACTAAGGCAGTTTGGCATCGTCTGTCTGAAATCTACCATTTAAAAATCCTTTGGGCTGGATCATTGATATCAAATTGCTTAAATGTGTGGACTTTTGGAAAATCTGCTCCAGTTAGCCTGGTTTCCATTTCTTGCTGGCATATTTGGATTGAGATGAATAAGGTGTTATTCGAGAATCACACTTCCTCTTACCTCGCAGTGGTGCATAGGATTGTTGTCACATTCTCTTGGCAGGCAGCTACTGTAAATCCTATTCCAAATAGAGTGTGTGAATTTAGTCACATCGAGGGCTTCACGTTGGCATGCTTCGATGGAGCGACCTTATTATCTGGGGGTTGTTGTGCAGTGGGTGGTTTTTTTAAAAACACATGCTTCGAGGGTCACCAAATGGTACATCAACTGCGAAGCGGGTACACACACAAAGGCGGAGCTAATGGGCTTGTGGGCGACCCTCACCTTGGCCTCGCTTTGGGCAATTGATAAAATTCAAATCTTGGGGGATTCGAAAGTCATGATTGATTGGATGAATCATAAGGGTCAACTTCAAGTGGTGAATTTAGATGGATGGAAATTATTAACAAAGGAATTGGCACATAATTTTAAAGAAATTAGTTTCCAACACATTTAGCACTAAAGGAACCCAAAGGTAGATTGTTTGTTTATCATTGGAAAAATGGGGAAGAAAGCCCTCCTACCCATCTAAATATCTTTGAAAATTGAGTTTTTTTAGTAGCTCGGTGAGTAAGTAGATGGTTTTGAGGTCAGTTGTGTTTTCAATCTGTGCATTTCCAGCCTTATTTCAGTTGATTTTGGTATGTTGTCGCGTAATCAGTTCTTTATTCCTTTGTGATATTCAGTACAGCAAAGCTTTCTTTTGGTTGCTCCTTCTCAGTATCGGTCAGAATCGATATTGTGTCTGTAAAAAAAATTATACCTTTATATAATTTTGAGATACTTTTCTTCGAAAAAGTTACATTTCTTTTTAGTGTTGTTTGGAAATCTTAAAGAAGAGTCCAAAACTTTGTGAATCATTATGTTGGTTTAAGCCCACCACAACGGCCCCATTTTTTTTTGTTTATTTCAATTTTAAAGGAAATTATATCTTAATTCGAAAATATGAACACCACCGGTCGAAATGCCATTAAAACCTCAATAATAACAAATTTTAAAGCATATTATTAAAAACTTACTTTTAAAAAAGCAAAAAAGTGTTCTTAATAAAATTTTAATTTTTCAATTATATTAATTTTTGTCAAATAT
>SNQJ01S0211811.1:4682-15871 GCA_010110895.2 Picea sitchensis | reverse complement strand
AAGTCAGAAGGCACGCCATACTTTTAGATAAAGAGAAGATGTGGCACCTCAAGAGTCATGCAATCTGGTTAGCAACTAGAGACCATAACTCTAAATTATTTCATAACTTTGTAAATCATCGAAAGAATCATAATACCATTTGGAAGTCGGAGGACCAAAAAGTAGTCAAGGAAAAGGGATTCCCAGAACTTGTTGATTTAGGGGTCTCACACTTGAATCAAACAACTATTTGCAGAGAATGAACATGAATAGGTTGGGGACATGTTGCAAATTTTAAGACTCTTTCTCAGGATGCTTGAACAGGAGGATAATAGATAATTATACAAGGAAATTTCATTGGAAGAGATAAAGGATGTTGTTGATGCATTCAAAAAAGACAAAAGTCCTAGCCATGACGATTGGACTATTGACTTCTTCCGAGACTTATTTGATCTGGTTGGAAAGGACCTTCAATTGGTCAAATGGATTATGGTGGGTATTTCTTATGTATCCTTTGCAATATTAATTAATGGGTTTGGGATCCCTTTCTTTAATTATAGAAGGGGGCCAAGACAAGGTTGTCCCTTGTCCCGATATCTATCTATCTTGGTGATGGAAGGTATAGGTGGACCGCTATTAGACGGTCACTGTACTCACACTTTCATGGTCTCTATTTCAATGACCAAACAATGCTCTCACATTTTATTTTTGTAGATAGTGTCTTAATATTTTTTCTTTGTAATCTTGCAGTCTGCCAATCCTTAGAGGATATTCTTAACTACTTTAGCACTGCAATAAGGATGGTCATCAATCATAGAAAATGTGCCATATTCCTTCCATTTTACAATGAAGAGTTCAATAATATTTTCACAAATTACTTTACATTCTCCCAAAGAGAAATTGGTGAGGGAATCATGCATATGGGATTTGCAATAAAGCCAAATAATTATGGTATTAAAGATTGGTCCTGGTTAGTGGAAAAAGTAGAGCGTAAAGTGAACCTGTGGTGCAATCGATGGATTTACAGAGGTGGCATACTTGTGCTCATCCAATAAATTATGGAGGAAATACCGATTTACTGGCACTTAATGCTCTAGATCCCTAAAGGTATCATCATTCACATACAAAAATTATGCTTTAATTACCTTTGGAAAAACAAGGCTGAGTATAAGGGTATGCATTTTGCAAATTGGAAATGTCTAACAATGCCCAAAGATTGTGATGTTTGGGGTCTTAAGGATGGCTTAAAATTTGGACAGGCCCTTACAGAGAAATCTTTATGGGTATTTCTTACCCAGGAAAGTCTCTGGAAAAACATACTCTTGGAAAAATATATCTCTCCTATGTCTATAGTGGATTGGATATGATCCAGGAAAAAATATATCCCATCTACCTCGTCACAGTGGAGGTCTCTGTCCAAAGCATTTACTCTTCTCATAAATTACATAGCTTGGCGAGTAGGGAATAATGCCCAAATCAGGATTGGCATTGACGTGATTATTGGATGTGACACAAATATTTTTATTGAAGCGGATCTCATCCAGTCACTCAGATCCAAAGGATTATGCTCTTTGAATCAACTGGATAATTGGGTCTTGTCAACGACCTGGAAACAATCTTGGAATCCCACACCATAATTAGGCCTTGAAGTTCATTGGGATATGGATTGGCAGAAGTGTATAGATTCCCTTCAACATGCTCATATTCATCTCTTTGAGAACATGGATGATATTTCCTGGTCCTTTACATACTCTAATGGTATATATACAACCAAATTGGTTTATAAACCTCTAATCAACTTGGAGGAAGGGATTTTTCTATGGTGGAACTACAAGATTTGGGAAATAAATGCACCTCCAAAGACAACGCTCCTTTTCTGGTTGATTCTCAAGGGTCGGGCATTGACCTAGGAGTGTTTTCAAAAAAATAGATTCCAAGGTCCGTGTATTTGTCCACTCTGCATGCAGGAAAAGGAAACATTCCCACATATCTTTCTCTAGTGCGTCTACACAAAACAAGTATGGTCCGATTTGGATAATTATACTGGTATTCCCTACCTTTTGTCAAAACCTTGCATTGCATCTTGTTTTAAATACTTTTTCATTAATCCAAACCTCTCTTCATGGAAAGCGTTGCCGTTGGTTGTGGAGCCTAATTATATTCATGATTTAGATGTTTGTTTGAGCTGTGATTCGACCCCATTCCCTAATGGGGGAGGGGGGTGTGGGGGGGATTCCCCCCCCACAACTGTCGCCAGGGGGGTGATGACAATTTTTGTATCCCCCTCTAGCGGGGGATTCAGGGGTGTTAGCACATAGAATTGTAGGGGTAAAAAATAACTATTTTGGGTTTTGTTTTTGAGTCACACCTTTGATCCTTACATCATTATCATGACATGTCACCTCTCACTTATATAAAAGGTTCTCTTTGTCATCATCCATATGTTTAAATGTCAAGTTAAAGATAGTTGTATGTGCTGCCAACTCACTAGGAGAGTTCACAACGTACTCAAGTACTCCATTCATTCATTTCCATCATTACCTTTTTGTCATGCTAAGGGATTTCATTGTTTTCAGAGCCTATTTTTAACAATTTTTCAGGGATTAGGTCTTTGGACATCCTAATAGTCTCCTTGAAGCATGCAAATATTGTTTGAATTAGGTGTTGTGAACTGATGACTGGCGCTGCGAACTTCACTACAAACTGGCTGAAGGAGAGAGTTGGAGGTTGTACAGCTTCCAGACACCTCTGTGTTAATTAAATGATGTCAACATCAAGCCTAGATCCACCTGGTACTCCATGAGAGTGTTCATCATGTTTGAGGGTTGAGAAAGGGGTTTTCTCTGGTTTTCATATTGGCACTGCAAATTATGCTGCAAACACTCTGTTCTAGGACTGTTGAAACTTTCATCTTTTGCATCCTTTCAAATTCACCCTTAAACAATTATATATCAAGATTATGGAGTTTTGCAGCATATCTAGAATCCTGACATAAATTTTGAGGTGTTGAAGCTTTGGAAAAGTAAAATAGTATGCTACAGGAAAGTTCACAACACCGGTGCTGCGAACTTGTATTTTTGACAGTTTTTAAGAAATTAGCACACAACAGAGGACATTTTTTCTCATAAATTTTTAATTTCCATCTCGGTTCCTTTGAAATTTTGTGTGGAGTAAGAACACGATGTTTTTGACTTGCTGACAAAAATTCAGGCCGACCAAGTTCGTATTTTTTGAGAAAAGATAAAAAAATCACCTACAGGAAAGTTCACAATGCATGCTGCCACATGCGTTGCGAACTCTAACATTTTTTGCGCCGTTGTCAGGGACGACAATGAAGACACCTTCCCTGGGTGAACTATTATGATTGTATCTAGCTTTGGATGGTGAACTGAAGCTAGACACTTTTAGATTGCTTATCTTTCACCATGGCGACTCCACTGTTCATATATCTATTGGAGACTCCATTGTTTTGAAATGGACAAGATCCTAGCTCAGAGGTATGCTTTCTGTGATTTTTCAAAGATGGACAAGATCCTAGCTCGGAGGTATGCTTTCTCGCGGATTTTTCAAAGCAGGTCGGTTTCCAAACTAAAGGCTCTAGTAGAGATGAATGGGAAGGCTCTCCTAGGGTTTCATTGTGAAAATTGGGAAATCCCAAACAGTTTTACTCATTTTCATGAGTGCATACTTATGTTGAAAGTTATACATGAAGATGTCCTCATCAAATTGTTTACATACCCTTTAGATGGAGCAACTTGTGATTGGTGTAGATCACTCCCGATTACTTGTATTACTTCACTAAGACATTTTCATGTTGCATTTCGCTTGTTTTGCAAAGAGAAATTTGCAGTTGATTTCCTTTATCAAGAATGTTGATATGAATTCGATTTGCTGAGTAAATGATCAAATAGTCATAACGAGTATGATTTAGTAGAAGACACTTTTTCATTATGATCAAGAGGTTGATGATATTCAAAGTTATAGCCAGGATGTAGATACTTTTGACATTATATCAAATGTATCTACCACTTTAAGTTGTCATGAAAATCAAATTGTTTCCTTTGAGTATCCAAATGATAAATATCAAGTCTTTACTAAATAACATACATATCTTATTAGCAACCAACCAATATATCATAATGAAGAATATAGGGAAGAATTACAACAACAATTGGAATTCTCTTTATCACCCATTGATGAGCAGAAAACTCCAAGGATCAACGAGGAAACGTCTATCATTTCTATACCTGCACTTGTAACAAACATCAAACAACATATAAGTAGCTATGAAGTATATGAGGACCATAATTTTATTGATGAATCAACCTTCACATAGGAGAAAGATGGTTTTATTAACCCATTAGAAATGTCTCTTCATAAGTTTCATGATCATGTGGATTTTTTACATAGAGTTATATTTTCAAAGGTTTCTAATGATCTAGTTGTTGGTATGATTTCAGATCATAGTTGTAAGTATCCATTGTTTACTAACCTCTTGTTGCAAGCTTCATATCACTTGAAAATTATTTTGAACAGTTACATGGAAGGAGTTATTTTCATCATTTCAATACTCACTTTATCGCATTAAAGTATGACTTCACTTAAGAAAAGTAATTCAGATGGATAGAGTAGAGTAGGATTATGTATATAAACAAGCTCACACCATGAGAAAGTGGTTTTCAATTTAGTTTGTTTGCAGTATGATTTTAGTATAACATTGTTTTAATTTTCAATAAGGAGCACGGATGCTCTTGGGACTAGGCACGGGTCAGCTTATTCTTGGCATCTCATAGAGAACATGCCATCCCTTGTGGAGCCAAATGTTAGCACATATAATTGTAGGGGTAAAAAGGAACCATTTTGGGTTTTGTTTTTGGGTCTCACCTTGATCCTTACATCATTACCATGACATGTCAACTCTCAGTTGTATAAAAGGTTCTCTTTGCATCATCAATCTGTTTAAATGTCAAGTTAAAGACAATTGTATGTGCTCCCAACTCCTTAGGAGAGTTCACAACGTACTCAAGTACTCCATTCATTCATTTCCATCATTACCTTTTTGTTATGCTAAGGGATTTCATTGTTTTCAGAGCCTATTTTTAACAAATTTTCAGAGATCATGTCTTTGGACATCCTAACAGTCTCCTCTAAACATGCAAATCTTGTTTGAATTAGGTAATCAACCGGTGACAAAAGTGCATTGCTTAACCTGGGTCGGCTGAGAGAGTTGGAGGTTGAAAGCTTCTGCGTATCGCCTATGCTAATTCAAAGATGTCAAGATTGCTTAGATCTAATTTAGTACTCCATGAGAGTTCTAATCATGTTTGAGGGGTTCAAAAGGTTTTAGGAGCCATATGCTTCATAATTGTGCTAAGCAACACTCGCTCTAGGATTGTTGAAGCTTTCATCCTTTGCATCCTTTCAAATTCAACCTTAAATGATTATATATCAAGATAATTGAGTTTTGCAACATGTCTAGACTCCTAACATAATTTTTGAGGTGTTTGTGCTGAAAAAATAAAAATATGCCGCCTCCAAGAAATTTCAAGAGTCACGGTGCTGTAAACTAATATTTTGAGAGCTTTAAGAAATTAAAGACACAACGTAGAGGATGTTTTTGCTCATAAATTTTGAATTCCCAAATCGGTTCCTCTAAAATTTTGTGTCGAGGAAGAACCTGATGTTTTTGACTTGCTGACAAAAATTCAGCCTAACCCACTTTGTATTTTTTTGGAGAAAAGCTAAAAAACATCACCTACATGAAAGTCTGCACAGATGTCAGTCAATAAAAGCACAAAAGAACCTAATCAGGAGGTACTGCTGAATTTTGGGAAAATTTTCTGTAAAATCTTTGTAGTTTCATAGTCAATTTGACCATTCATTATAAGGTCGCAACTGATGTAGAAGTTATTTTAGGTTTTTCACCCTGTAAGACAACCCTCTTTTATGAGGGAATTGCATTATGGCTATGTATTATCAGGAATATTGTATTCGAGAGTAATGAGAAAGAAGAGGAAGTTACAACGGTGTGATGTAGGTTGTATCCCTTCATTTCTGAAGGGATCGTGAGTCTACACCTGAACAACGTGATATTTGTGTCTCTATTGTATTGTGTATCTTATGTGTTTTATTCATTTTTTTTTAGTTTATTTCTCTCCGTGATCCTATTTTTCTCTAACAACCGGTATTAGAGTGAAAGGTAACCTCATAGGAATAGAGGGTTCCTAGTTCAAGTAGGAGCAATGGCGAAAGATGGAAAATTTAGGGTCTATAAATTTAATGACCAAAACTACTATTTATGGAAGATGCAGATGGAAGATTATTTATATCGTAAGGATCTATTCCTACCATTGCATAACAAAAGAAGCTCTATCACCATGAATGATGAAGAATGGGAGGATCTTGATAGAAAGGCAATAGGAACTTATATGGATTAGCTTGACATCGCCGATAACTTTCAATATTTCCAAAAAGAAAAGACAACAAAGGAGTTGATTCATTGGATAAATTGTATGAAAACCCTTGGCATCAAATAAGGTATTTATAATGAAAAGAATATTTAATATAAGGCTTTAAGGTGGTCCGCTATGCATCATTTAAATGAATTTAATAAGGTTACTAATCCAAGCCCTCGTAGTAGACTCTTTGATGATGAGTTCGTGGCTCTTCTAATATTGTGCTCATTTCTAGAAGATGGAATGGCTTTGGTCATGGTCAGAAGTAACTTTGTATCTTGTTCAAAAACTCTAACATTTGATGATGTTTTTGGTGTTATCCATGGTGGAAACATGGAAAAAGTATAGGTGAGACATCATGTAATGTGCTAAACATGGAGAACATGGGAAGACAAAAGGATAGAGGAAAGGGTCTGTGGAATTGTGAGAATTCTAGGAAGGAAGATCCAACCAAACCTGGGAAAGATAGAACACCGGGAATCTGTGGGAAGAAAGGACATCTAAAGAAAGACAATAGAACTCTAAAGAAGCAAAGAGATGGACATCAAGAGAAAAATCAGAAGTAAATTCAACATGTGATGTGTTACAAGATGCTTTGATTCTTCAGAGATAATTTTTCCTCGAAGTCTTGGTAGTGTATCTGGGTTTCATTTCATGCCACACCCCATAGAAAACATTTCTAGGTTATGTTCAAGGTGATTTTGGACATGTTCATTTGGGGTGATGATGCACCATGCAAAATTGCTTGAAATGGGAAAGGTACAAATAAAAGAAAAGAATGGAAAAAAAAAAAAAAAAAAATGGTTGTTGAAAGAGGTAAGACATGTTCCGTGATCTAAGAATTTTTTAATCACCGGTGGCGCTTGGAAAGTGAAGGTCAGAGTATCCATATTTAAAACAGGTTGAAGGTCAACTAAAATGATCATTGGTGATAGAAAAAGGAGAGAAGGTAGGTTACTATATTTATATACCTGGTAATAACCGACTCTTCTATATCTTGGCTTCTAAACGAAAGGGATACAACACACTCCACATCATAGGCTTGACACATGAGTGAGAAATTGGATGCAAATAATCCACAAAGAATTTATTGCCAAATCATAAAAATTGATTTGGATTTTGTGAGCACCGCTTATGGAAAACAAAAAGAGAGTTAGATTTCTCGAAGTTAGAAAATAAAAGAAGAGTGAAAGGTTAGAGCTTGTGCATACATATGTATGGGGACCAACCTAGGTATCATCATCTCTTGGTGTCTCTAATCATTATGTTACTTCATTGGATGATGAAACTAGAAAAACTTTGGGTTTGCCATATCTCTACTGTGCAATAAGGATGTTTTGACACTTTTAAGAAATGTGCTTTGGTTTGAGAATGAGACAGAAAAAGGTTGAAGTGTCTCATATCGCATTAAATGGAGGTGAATATTGCAAGAAGGAGTTTGATGATTACTATCATACCATGGTATTCGTAGAGAATATTTGCTCTAGGAACACCCCACAAGAAAATGGTGTGTCTAAAAGGATGAACATGACCATTGACCACATTTCTTTGGTCAATAGTGCTTTTAGCCGACAAAAAGCGTTTCCAGGCTCCTCCTCATTTAACAATTTCTTACACAAAGTCTTGTGCACTCTCGCTGAATTGATGCTTCACATTCAAGGAGGATGTCTTCATATATCTCGTCATTCTAAAAAGTTACAACATGTATTGGCTAATGAATGTCCATGATCATCAGTTAGTATATTTTATCAGACATGAAACTTGTTAATTCAAATGAAAGAAAGTTCATTATGACTTTTCAGCAAGGTTAAGATGGTGCTTGGAAAATTTTTCGTGGTTCTTTACCTATCACTTAAAATGACCTATTCTCTCACATTCTTAACCTTGTCAATATTACATTCATAACTCTCACTTATCCCAAATATCTCACTCACTCTCCCATAATTTAATTATGACTTTGAGTTTATATCACGTTTCTTATTTTTTCCATCATAAGATTATAACCCAAGGCCAAAATTTTAGCTTTCTATGATATAGATTATACAAGGAAATGGTGATGTTCTTTATAAATTTTGAAGTGGGTTTTATATTGTTTTCAACAAAACAATATTAAACACAACATATTTTCTTTGAAGGGATGAAAGCATGAAGGTTATTAAGGACACATATGTTATAGAGAGAAAGTACACCATCTTCATTATAACCGTCATCACCGGTACCAAGCTTCAGTAAAGTAGTAGAAATGTATAATTCTAGCAGTTTTAATATTGCACAAACATATAGTTAAAGGATAAGTGCTTAGATTAATTCATAATGAGCGTCTGATTGTCAAGGCTAGCATCAATCCAAGATACATTGTTGGTTTCCAGAGTAAGGTAGGTTGTGTGGATGGCACCATCATGTTGATGCAACAAGGATCTCATGTCATAAACTAAACATCAATAGTAAAGTCAGTGAGTCTGGTGTTCATAATGCGTCGGGTTTGAAGGATTGGGAACAACTATTTGAAGAAGTTGAATGCTCCCATCAATCAAAACAAGGGTTTTTCTTTTACACTGATGGAAATTTAGAATATGAATTGTTGTTGATGGATCAAGATAACTTTGAGTTTGAGATAGAAGTAGTTCCTTTAATAAGGAGTTGTTTGATTCATAATTTTCATCTTCAGTAACTAAAATTGGTAACATTGGAAGCATGGGTTAGGAGATTATCTGAATGGGTGCCATGGTTGGGTCTTCTCTACCATATCTATCCCATGTAAGGCCGAATAAATTGATTGCTACATATGGAATTCCTTTTGATAGATAAAAAATCGTTGTATCCACACTTTCACAGTCCCTTGCAAGGTATTATGTAACAATTATTGAGGTGCCTACTGGGTATGATGTAATGATGAGATGTGTAATAGATTCTTCTCGAATGTTTTTCCATGAAAGATCATACCTAGGACTTGAGATGATCCATACTATGGAACCACGGGAGTGGAACAAGACTTGAGTTTATTTTACAGGTCCTCAGATTTGGCAAGAAACATTTGATTACAGACTTGGTCAGACTCCAATAGAGCCAAGAAGTGGGGTAGAATTGCCTCCGACTGGGTTGGAAGATCTATTTTCTCTACCTGGGAAGGTTTCTCATGACATACTGGATGTAATTGGATGTTCAATTGAGATTAGGAGATTTTTCTTTACTAGTCTTCTTGATAATGCACCTCTAAGAAATGGTGAAGTATCAACTTCAGTTTTGTCACTTTGTTGTCATAGAAGGTCAACTCTTCAGGGTGGGAATCACGAGACAATAACAATAGGGCGTGAGCATAGCCAAATGACTATTTTTGGTGAGCATGAGCCTCAGGTTGATAAGAGTTTTTTGACTCTTGTGAGATCTGAGAAACCAGGTCTACAAATTTGAGACATGCAAGGTCGTTGAATTCTTGTAGATGGGGATCTTGGTCCACAATATATTCTACTTTAGCTAGGTCTTTCACTTTATAAAGCCACAACAGGTTATATAATCCCAGAACTTCATAGAACAATCATTGGAAATATGCAAGGGAATATATATGGGAGGTGCTCATTAACCTTTAAGCTCATCCCACGGGCCTCTGCTATTCTACATTGTTCAACAATGAAAATTACAAGGCATGGTGTTGGAGGTCCTTTTCAACAACCTATTTCTGTGCATGATTTCATGAAGAAAATACATCCAATGGATCGACTCATAATTCGACATGGGTTTATTAATTTTCCTTTTCTAGTTCCCTCATACGGGTCAATGAAAACTGCTCTAAAGAGAATTTTTTTTTTTCCAAGAAGTAATCCCCTGACACCATCTAAAAGGTTTCGTTTAGAGGTTCAAAGGGTTCTAAGAGAAAGGGTCTAGGATATCGCTGACACAAAATGTATCAAATTACGTTTTTGTGGTCGGAGAGAATGTGAAGAACAACACATCCCATCATTAGATAGTCTGTGTGGAGTTGTACGTACTAAAATTGACTGGTCTCCTAGAGTGCCATTTGTGCATCCTCATGCTATTTCTAACAAAGCTAAGATGGCCATTCTGGAAGCATATGAACCAGGTTGGACAACTTTCCAAGACATGGAATTGGGTTTAATTGAATTTGGATAGTCACACACACATGCACCTGCTCAGTAAATACAAAATTTCGACATTCCAAGTCGGTGGTGTTATAGCAAGATTTGCCTCACCATTTCTATGTTGCATAGAGGGACTTTTTCCATTTCCCTATGCAAACTTTTTATCCCTTTTTGATGAATCCAGAGATAAAAATATACATTTTTCCACATATACGCTCCCTAACTCCTATGCAAGATGCGTATACGCTTGCTGCTCCACTACAACTCACGTATATCAGGATTTGTGCCAGATAATACAAAATGAGGTCGGGTTTCCATGTCGCGACATAAGATATTTGATCCTTGGCCTTCCATATACTGAAAATGTTCCGACTTGGCCCTTCAGTTGCATTCTGAAGGCTATAAGAGCACAATTTCGAGCTATGGAAAAGAGGAGAAAGCATTCAACTTTGAGAGAAAAGCTACTCTGTGTAAATTCTAACCTTGTACAATATCTACTGCAAACTGATATTCATAAAAGAACAGAAAAGATACAATGGAAAATACAAACATTACACAGAGATTTTTCACCTGGAAACCCAAACCGGGAAAACTAGCATATATTATATTCATACATTGTGTTACATTGTTTACAATACAATATACATATAGGAGCCAG